>JAXQQM020058708.1:0-42455 GCA_034641835.2 Pinus albicaulis | reverse complement strand
TAGCTTTTCGGCCTCATATGGATCGTTTTTACAGCTGGTCTTTTCCCGATTCAATCTTTATTATCTTCTGCAGCTGTCTGACATCCTGTTGTCAGAGCACATGATCTATGTAATGGTTGTCGTTCACCCGGAGCATCCATATTTCATGAAGGTCCTTGATAAGAATATGGTGATGGGTGGCTGGCGTCTGGTATTGATTGCTGTGATTTTGGTGGGGGTCCTTTACGCTCTTTTCATGTGGATGTTGTATGGGGTCTTGCATTTCAACTGATTCTGTTTTTTATCGAGCTGGGGAGCCGGATCTCCCCCAATCATGGGGAGCAGAAATTCATCGTTATCGGGCACCATTTTGTTTTCAGGACAGTCTTTCTTTCATCAAGCGAGCCTGTTTTATCTTTTTTTGGAGTGCAGGGTTTTTGGTTTTGTCCAGGGCTGGTTTTCTTCTACAAGCGAGCCTGACAATATTCATCAAGCGAGCTGGAATTCCATATGTCAAGCGAGCATGATGATTTACAAGTGAGCCAGTTCTATAATACAAGGGTTGCGCACAGCAAGTGGGATATCGAAGTCGCTCAATGTTTTCAAGTGAGCCTGATTTGGTGTTTGCACAAGCGAGCCTGCCTCTTGTCAGTCATGGAAGACACTATGGAACACACCTTTTTGTTAGCCTTCTTTCTATGCAGTTATCTTTTATTTCCTCATTGTCATGATGCTTCTGTATTTTCTTTGAATGTATTTTCAATGTATACAGGGATGATCTCAGGGGTCTGTTTATACTACCCGTAATATTGTTGGCCATGAACATCGAATAACTTCTCTTCAAAAGTGTATTCTAGATGTATTTGGGAATATGGAGTTTTTTCGCTATTTTTATATAACATTTTGAGAATGTATTGATGATCATGTACTGTCATATATTTCTTTTAATATATACAGCGTTTTTTTCTTCTGAAAAAAAAAGAAAAAGAAAAGAAAAGAAAAGTAAATGCCTACTTATTCCTACTTAAAACGATTAGGCTTGGGTCAGATTCACGGGTCTCCCATGGTTGAAACTGAAGATTAATTAAACCAATTATTGTTCTCTCCCATTTGAGATTAATAATTTTAGTGGGATTGAAATAATGCAAAATAGCTTTCTCTCCTTTTCCTTTTGTAAATGGCCACTACGATATTTAAAAATACATTTAAAAAAGAATTCGTCTATTTTATCTTAAATTCAGTATAAATTTTTTTATGTTTTAAAATATATTTTAATTAAAAAAAAGGAGCTACAATCTCATTTATTATTTAAATTAATAATTAAAATTTAAAAAAATTATAAAACAAAATTATTTGGTATAAAAACATGGCATATAAGCAATATATATGCAATTAATTGAAATTGAATTATATATATATATAATTAATCATTTGTTATTTTAAAATAAAGAATTATATTTTTTTATATTTTAAAATTAAATTAAAAAATCAATACTATGAATTTTATAATGAAATAAATGTTTGTTAAATATAACATAAAAGATTTTGTAAATTTATTTAATCTATCAAATAATCAGGTAATTGCTTTGATGCCTTAATCACCATTAGTATGCTTATCTGTGTCTGCAACTTCAATCACAAACTCTTTCACGACAAGAGAATTATAGATGTTTTTAATATTTGATCTGTTAAATTAGTTGAAAATAAATAATATTATTTTGTACTAATGGAGAAATGGCTACACCATTGTAACATAGCTCCTTAAGTTAGGATTAGTTCCTAGGATATAGGAGTTTGTTTACAACTTCCTACTCCTTTGTGATTTACTTATAGTTGTATCATTTGATTAATGAATGTAGAGTGTACTCTCCATTTTTTGTCCAGTTTCCAATGCAGTAGTCACTTGAGAGTTGTCTTTGTATTCAATTCAGTTTTTATCATGGTATCAAAGCTCAGGCTGGGTGAGCTTGATTTCCTTTAAAGCCTTAAGTGGTTACAGAGCCCTCACGACTAGAGAGTCTTCACGACTACATATCCTTCGTGGCTAAAATGCACACAAAAGATTCAATGCTCACAGAGGAGTAGGTGGACTGCAATGAACACCTCACTCACAAGTCTCAGATTTTTTATTTTTTTATTATATATATATATATATATATATATATATTAAAGGAGGATCAGCGTGGTTTTCAGTGCGAAATTTGCACTAATAGGTGCAATCAGCGGGACTTTTAGGGTCGTACCCATGCTGATTTTGGGACACTTAAAAAAATTCTATTCAACGCATATTTTGGGCTATGAAATGCGCTGACCTCCTTTGGTTTGTTTTGCACATGGGATTTTCACATTTTTGGTGGATCTGAGTCGCAGACACATCTTTTGTTGGTTCTTCACACGGGATTTGCCCGTTTGTGGTGGATCTGAGTCCCAGACACATCCACTCTTTAGATCGGTGGTGGATCTGAGTTGCAGTCACAGAGATCGTGCCGGATCTATGACAGATATGTGATTAGTTTCTGGTATGTATTGATTTTTTTGTCCATGTCAATTGTGATTATTTAATTGGTTAGATTTAATCAGAGGATCATCAATATGATTAGTCCAGTATGAATCAACTTACAGACACATATCTCAACAAGTCTAGCAAACTCGATGGGACCAATTATACAAATTGGAAATTCATGCAACAGACAATTCTTGAGGGAGAAAATGCATGGTAAATTGTCAGCGGTGGTGAGCAGAAACCGAATATTGTAACAGGCACAACCACACTTATACAAGACTGGGATAAAAGAGAGAACAAGGAAAAGGTGTTGGTGAAGATGTCTGCTAAAGAAATTATTATAACATGCATAATATAGGGCAAATCATCCACTGAGATCTGGACGACGCTCAAAAACTTATACTTGACACAAAACACAAATCACATCTTATCACTCAAGGGCAAGTTGTTTTCAACGAGGATGGAGGAGAATGAATCCCCTACTCGATTCATTGCAAGGGTTAAAGACCTGAAGGACAAATTGGGTGACATTGGGGAGAAGGTGTCTAATTTTGATCTAGTCACAATCACGTTGAACAGAATGAAGGATGAATATCAGATGTTCATCAGAGGCTTGGCAGCACGAGATAAAGCCCCTACATTTGAGGAATTGACAAGAATTTTATTACAAGAAGAAGAATGATGACAGAATTTGAGACCTCAGAGTGTCGATCTTGCACTGATGGCGAAGAAAAAGGTATACAAAGAGAAACAACCACTGCAACAACAGAAAGGAGGAAGCACTTTTCAAAAGAGACCATTTAGAGGTATGTCTGTTGTTGGTGTCCTGTGTTTTGATAGTTTGGCAAATCAAAAGACAAGGCAACATCATAACCAATCTTTAGAGTTACAGGATCTAGTCCTCCTGTTCTTAGAGAGGGATCTCTCAAATGTTTGTTTGCAAGGTTTATCCTGTGTGCTTAGAGTATTGGTTTTAGACTAGTTATTAAGCGCAGGTGTTTGATTGTTTGTTTGGTTGAATTGATACACCAGAATATGAAAGG
Source organism: Pinus albicaulis (assembly GCA_034641835.2). Taxonomy (NCBI): domain Eukaryota; kingdom Viridiplantae; phylum Streptophyta; class Pinopsida; order Pinales; family Pinaceae; genus Pinus; species Pinus albicaulis. Next base: position 38,930 of record JAXQQM020058708.1, on the reverse strand, counting down.
TCTAAGAAATGTGGGTAGAAAGAGGAAGTAGTAGCTTCATTGGGCAACGGAGTCAAAAAGAGGTCATGACAAACTTATCAATGGATATGGGATATCAGAGGGAAAATATAACTTGGCCACAGGATCCTTTGGTTTTTGAAATGAGATGGACATCAATGATTTGGAAAGACAATTGAAGTTCTCAACAAAGGGAATTTGAAGGCATGACTTGAACAATAAAGGGGTATTTGATAGACAGGGCTGGCCATGAATTCTACAAACCACACTTTAAGAAAATAATGACTTCAAAACAACTTTTAAAATGAAATCTAAGATTCAGGGAAAACCCTATTTTCTCAAATATTTTATTTCAAATGACTTAGAAAACATAAAATATTCACTGATAATTTCATTCATAGAAGAGGGAACACCTAAAACATCTATAATTACAACTACAAAGACCTTTAAGACAATTGTTTAAGCAAGGACAAAGGGCAAGATCAGAACATACCTCCTTGGCTCACTATAAACAGAAATAATTCAAAGGGAGACTTCAATAACAACCTTTAAGTGGCAGCAGACAAGTAGGGAGAACCATAAATCATGATGAAACCAACTTATTCGAACTATCATATAAATAAACAAGCATGAGGACTAAAGTGAGAGATTAAAGACTCAAAAATACCTCAGCAGAAGAAAACATGAAACAGTGAAGGATGAGCAGGTATAAGGTGCTTCCAAGAGTCATTTCTTAGCCTAAAACTTTCAACCTACTATAGTAAGAAATTATGGAATAGAATGAAAATAGGAGAAAACATTAAATAGTTCAGAATACTTCACCAACAACCAAGCTCATGGATACAATGATAGAGCCTTCTAAAAAACGAGCATGCAACAACATCATCAGGGCTTCCAAGACTTCAATTTCTTCTTCAACTTCAACAGACTATGTATTATTTCAGAGAGTTTCAGTATTACAACTAGTGATCAAGCAACCAACCCATTTCTCATCTTCTCCAGTAGTATTTATAGAAGAATGAGGAGGTGAGATCTAAATAAAAGTTCAAGTAGGATAATTAATACAGATTAATGACTTCTCAGCCTTTATGCGGCTCAATGGAGAAGTTTACAGATGTTTTTTGTCTCTATTAATTGTTTTACATTTAAGATTAAGCTCGATGGGAGCTCTTATTGACTTTTGAGGCTCGCTGTTATGTTAAAGTAACTCTGCTGATATTTTTTTATTAAGATTATTTGCAGAATTAACTCTCTGGCTGTGTTGAGGCAAATATATGATCTTGATCAATAACTTCTGCCTCTATTTGAATGCTTTGAGGCACAGGTGGCACCGTGGTAGCTGGGAGGAATCAATTTTCCTCAGATGTGGCGGTGGAGGCTTTCCTGTCTGATAAAACACTTTGATTTCCTTTTAAATGTGTCTTAATTGGGAGGATTAGGATTTTGATAATCAATCTTAGCCGTAATCCTCATAAATTTGTCTTCAATCTTCCATTCTGGTGTGTTGTATCTTCGACACTGATATTCTTTTATTTTTTATTCATTTATTGTCTTCTGTTGGTGTGCAGTGTTGCGCAGGCCTCGTGAGGCATCAATGCCTTTGAATCATTGACGAGACGTGGAATATTCAACCCATGGGTGGCTCCCCTTTAATGAATCAAAGTCATGAGAATTTAACCTCAGCCTTCGGCCCTTTTTAGTTATAAATCATCCTTTATCAATAATATATCCGGACTTCAAAACTCCCGATAAACGAAGCTGCATAAACCATTTCAGGTCACAAAAGGAGCCCGCTGACGTCAAGGTGTTTGTGACCCAAAATTTTATGAAATCCGCCATATAAAGTTCCCCGGGTCCGGATTGGGGCCTGCTGACGTCAGTCCAAGTGTGACCCGAAATTTTTATGAAATCTGCTTTATAAAGCTTATTGGGTCCGGCTTTCACGACTACGCGAGCAATCAAACGAGACCCGCTCCAATTGGTTGCTGCTGCGTGTGCGCTGACATGTATGCTGACTAGGCGCTGGGACCACTGGTTCCGGGAGACTGCCGACTGCTGTCATGGCTATGGGGACCAGGGCGACTGATTGTGGGCCATGGGTCGCACCATACCTTAGTCTGTTCCCCGAGCTTCTTTTGAGCGCAATCACCGTTCGATGAGCCGGCCTCAGATCGGACAACATATGCCAATATCGCGCTGAGCTCACAATCGATATTTAACGTTCGGGGAGGGTGGTATCTCCAAACCGCTTAGGGCCACGTGTTAGCCTGTGGCATTGATCGCGTTGAAATGAGGAATACATCTTTCCTGTCAAAGGCGGTGCGATCAAAACTGCTCCGGTTTTGTATAGTGATTGACCGTGGGGTTAACCCGGGGCTAACACAATTTGTTGTATTCACTCCAGCCTATTAAAATCCAGGTTCAAACATCAAAACCATGGCTCCATTAACTGTAAACCTGATTTATTTCTTCTATAAGCGGGTTTCTTCCTTTGGACAAGGTTGGCAGCTCCTACGGGCAACAACATTACAGTACCATACTGGAGTGCTAACGATCCTTCCAGTGATCGATAGCCAATCATGAAGAACTCATGAAATGAAATTTCACTCAAACACCTGCACAATACAAAACTACATTACAAAATCCTGCGTTATTTGGTTTTACTACTTTAGAGGGTGTGGGGAGGAGCGTGGCCGTTGGATTGCGTGATCGGGCCATCGCAATCGGAGGTGGGGGAAAAACATTAAAAATGCTCCCAAAGGAGAAACCCGATGCGATAAGCATGCAATAGGTCTAGCACCTGGTTCTAGCACCAGGGCATATAATGGGGAAGTGGTCTAGGACTTAGCCCAAGGGGGCTTAAGTCTGCAACATAAAAAGGTATTTTTTATGAAATTTTTCATGTCTTTCAATGGTTTTGGGGGTTTCCGTATAGTTTAAAAATGAGTTTTAAACTACGTAAAAATGATTTTTATGAATGGAAGACGGGGAATCATGAAAATATAGGATTTTTATGGAGGAAAAGGGGGGGGAAAATGGAGTTTAGCTTTCTTAATGGAGGAGGGGGAAAAAGGGATTTTGCAGCATTCTTTTCTCACGAAATCAGCAGAATTCCAGGGTGTAAAATGGGCACAATAGGGAAGATTTTGGACAAAGGCATGAGGCCTTCAAAAGTCTTCAAGAGATAACATTTTTTAGCAATAAAACTTGTTTCTTGAAGGCTCCAAAAATGATTTAGCCACCTTTTGGTATAACAAATTTTATAGGTGGCTAACAGTGGCTCCACTTGGGGATGGTGCCTTCTTGAAGGCATCAAGAACTTCAGACTTTCATTCTGTGGGAGGATGATCAGTGCCTCATCCATTGGGCTACCTTTCTTTCCTTGAATGATCTTCTTTTGCTCTGAAAAAACATATTAGCAGTCATAAAAAGCAATCAGATCTTTCATCCTTAAACTTTCTACCTACCAATCACAAATCCTTGCTTGCCTTTCTATTTGTTAAATTGTGCTTGGATTGGCAAACCTCTTTACAACATTTTATTCTTTTCAAAACCAAATCTAATCTATTTCTACTCCTTATTTCTCCATGAATGAGATTCATGATTGAGCCATATCTGATTCTCTACATAACATACTATACCCATTTGGGATTGTATTATGTTGATAGATATTATTCACTAAATTCCACAACAAAAATTTAAAAGCATACAAGTCAGGATTGAACAGTCTAACTTGTTGCTCATCTATGGCATAAAAAAAAACTGCACATAGATCTTATTTTGCAGAAAATTAAAACAAAATGGAAGGCTTAGGATCTGACATTTCAAAGCATTTCCTTCATCTTTCTTATAGCTCTGTTTTGACTTTTGTGTGAGTTGTCTTTCCTTTGTCAACTGGTTGAGATTTTGAGCTAATTGGAACCAGATTTATATCTTTTTTGACTTAGAATTTGAAACAGATTTGAGTCATTCTCTTTGGGAACTTAGGTTTAGATTTTGAGCATGTTTGAACCTTTAATTTCTATCCTAATCTCCCTACTAATAAGCCAAGATTAAACAATTTGGCAAATCGAATTCACTAATACTATCAACAGTAAATTTAAAACTTAATTATTCAAGATTAGGTTGTTTGACTAATTAGAAGTGTGTTTTTCAGGAGTGGAATTTAAGCTTGCACACTTTCAGATTTTTGTTTCTCTTTTTGGTATGGGGCTATACCTTTATTGTTTTTACACTCTGCCCTCTTTTCTCCTTTCTATTGTTTTTTGTATTTTTATTTTATAACATTGAATGCAACATTCAGACTATGATATTTACAATGAATATAAAATGCTTTGAAAATCATGATTCTTGGCAGAAGTAATGCTTTAGCATTCTGCCATTGACAGGACCTCCGTACAGATCTTCTCCATTTAATTCTTTCAAGAAAAATGCATTGTGACCCCTCTCAGCATGAAAAATATAGGGACCTTTCCACAAGTTCTCAAACTTTCCATGTTTTCCTTTCTCTTCTCTCCTTGAATCCCATTTAAGAACAAAATTTCCAACCTGGAAATTGTTTGCCTTAGTCCTCTTATCAAATAGCTTCTTAACGTTTTCTTGAACTAACTGCGTTCTTTCATAGACTTCTTCTCTGGTCTGCTGTAAATGGATAGTTTGATTGATTCTCCTCTACATATCATTCTCTTCAGCCTGTACTTCTTTAAGGAGCTTCATGACTGGCACTCCTAATGAGGTGGGAAAGACTGCATCTATGCCATAGACTAGTTGATAGGGGGACATATTTATTGACTTCTTTGTAGTTAACCTATCAGCCCATAAGGCATGAACCAACTTACTGTGCCATGATTTCTGATTATGTTCCAACAGTTTTTTGATGATATTGATGAGGCTCTTGTTGGAGGATTCAGCTAATCCATTTCCTTAGGGATAGTAAGCAGTGGAATGGCCCAATTTTATGTGGTATTTGTAACATAAATCAACCATCTTCTTAGATTTAAAAGCAGAAACATTATCTGTTATGATTTTTCTGGGACAACCAAATCTGGATAGGATATTTGTTTCAAGCAATTTGATAATGACAGATTCATTAGCATTCCTAGAGGGTATAGCCTCTATCCACTTGGTAAAGAAGTCAGTGGCCGTGAGGATCCACTTATGTTGAGCTGAGGAGGATGGGTGAATTTCTCCATTGAAGTCTAAACCCCATTGTTGAAAAGGTGCCTCAACTCTGATAGGATGTAAAGGTAAGGGAAGAAGTTTTCTTTTGCCATAAAAAATTTGACACTTATGGCAAGACATGACCAACTTCCGAGTGTCTGGGAAAAGGGTAGGCCAATAGTAACCAAATCTAAGAATTTTTTTCATTGTGGCCTTCCAGTAGAGGTGTCCTCCACATTCTCCATCATGAAACTCATGCATGATTTTCCCTGCATCATCTTCAAGTAAAAATTTAAGCAAAATTCCAACATCATTTTTCCAATATAATACCCCATCTAAGATGCAAAAACTCAAAGCTTTTTGTTTCAAAAATCTATATTTAGTCTTGGACAAATAAGGAGGGGCATTCAAATATAAAAGCACGTAAATAGTGTTAGTATACCAAGGATAATTCATAAATGAATCTTCGATAAATGGAGCAGTGGATTGTTCTATTTCTTCCAACACATCTACCATATTCATGTTTAGTGCTTGGAAGTTAGACTCAGCCATAAGTTTTTCTAATCCCTGCCCTTTAACTAGTTTGGTGGGCCTAATCTCTAAGTCATACTCAAGAATGGTTACAATCCATTTTCCCCTTTTACCATCAGGGTCTTGACTTAGAATGTCCTTGACAACAGTATGTGGAACAAAAGAAATTATGTGAGACTGTAAAATATAGGCTCTAAAGTCCTTTAAATCTTTCACTAATGCTAAGGATTTCTTCTCCATTATGTTATATTTGAGAGGAACATCTCTTAATGCCCTACTAAACAAGGATAATGGTTTTTCTTGCCCCAATTCATTATTTTGAAGTAACACTACAACTATTGTATGTTCAGATGCAAAAGAAAAGATATAAAAGTCTTTGGTGAAATCTGGACTAATCAGGACTGGTGTTTGAGTAAGAGCTTGTTTGACCAGTTCAAATGATTGTTTAGCTGGTAAATTCCATTTCACACCTACATATTTCTTAAGCATGTTTGTAATGTTTTTTAATAGTTCAGAAAGGTTGGGGATGAACCTCCTCAGAAAATTAATCTTTCCAATGAAAGATTGTAATTCTTTGAGGCTTCTTGGATGGCTAATCTGCAATATGCCATCTATCCTTGTGGGGTCTATCTTGATTCCCACTTCTGAAATTATATGGCCAAGAAGTTTACCTTCTTGGATACCAAAGAGTGTTTTCTTGGGATTCAATGACAAGCCAAATTTCCTACACTTCTCAAAAACTTTTCTCAAGTGAATCAAATGTTCTTCATCAGTTTTTGAGAAAACGGTTATGTCATCATGGTAGATGATTATGAAATAGCCAATATCTTCAGATAAGGCTATGTCCATGGCCCTTTGAAAGGTGGCCCTTGCATTCATTAACCCTATAGGCATTTTGACATACATAAAGGTGCCCCAAGGTGTGGTAAAAGCAATTTTTATTTGATCACTGGGGAGCACTAACACCTGGTTGTAACCCGAGAACCCATCTAAGAGGGATATCCTTTTTGACCAACTACCCTTTGAAGTATATGGTCCATCTTGGGTAAGGGGTAGTTGTCTTTTAAAGAGGCTCTATTTAAATTTTTGAAGTCATCTGAGCTGATTTACATAGCTCGCTCCTCAACAGAAACTAAGTTTGATACCCATTCTGAATATCTAATTGGCACAATGATGCCAGCATCATGCATATTTTAAATTTCTTCCTTAACTAAAGGTAATAAAATAGGGTTTATTCTCCTTAGTTTTTTGTTTAAAAGGCTTTTGATTTTCCTTCAAAGGGATTTTATGCTAGATGATGCTGGTATCATACGATTTTAGATTTTTGTATCCCCAAGCAAAAACATCTTTAAACTCTTTGAACAGCTTTATGTATTGCAATTTTATGTGAGCCGGGAGAGTGATAGACAGTTTAATCATATTGGGTTCTACTAGGCCACCTATGTTATGCTCTTCTACATTCGTTTCTACAGGCTCCATTCTCGATTCTTTGGCTACATCGTTAAAATCAAAAAGGTGCTCTAAAGGTGTGAGACCTCTTGGAATTTTATCATTTTTGCATTGTAAAACTTCCAAGTATTCTTGGTCTGCATTTTCAATTATCTCTGCTTCAAAAGGATTCTGATAATGATTTATATCAACAGTATATGTCGTTTCCACTTCTGGGATTTGTTCAATATACAAAAAGTTTTCTTTATGGCTGGTTTCTGATATTGGTATGTCGAAATCGTTTTTTGATTTTAAGAAATCATCTATGTGTTTGTCAGAGTCAAACACTTTCCAGTGATCTTCGTTATCAGGCACAGCAGGCCTGTGTTTTACCTTTACGCTGAGCTGTTCATGTATCTTAGGTATTTGGTAATTGCTGGCATTGAAGGCGAGTTCATTTGCTAGATGATTCAGTGCTCTAGGAATGAAAGTAAGTTCGTACTTTTCAAAGGTTTTCAATAGATCAAGGGCAGCGTTCTGATATTCCCTAAGCCTTGGATTTATAGCTGAGTATTCTCCTTTGATTTGTCTTATGATAAGTTCAGAATCTCCTAAGATCAATATCCTTTGGGCTTCTAATTTTTTAAGAAATTGTAAGCCTAAGAGAAGTGCTTCATACTCAGCAATATTGTTGCTGCATGAGAAATCTAATTTATATGAAAAAATTTGATTCATATTTTGAATCCAAACACCTGCCCCTGCACTTTTTTTATTACAGAATCCATCGAAGTTTATTGTCCAAAGTACATTTGCTTCATTTCCATTTTCTTGTTGCTATTGGTTTTCAATGTTTTGAATTTGATTCGAGGGAAGTTTTGATTGTCCTGGTGAACTGATTGGGTCTATGTTCTCCTTTTCTTGTTGAGTGATTTCATCTTCGTTACATAAGATAAAGGAATCTAAACTTGATTGAATAGAATAGATTGGAGAGCTGTTTGGTTTGTCTATGTCGTTGACCATGTACTTCATGTGAGATTCTCTATATAGTCTTATGTTTTGGTTAAAAATGGGAATGGTGGCATAAGACATGTCCATTTGAAGGCTTCCCTGAAGTTTGGCTTCCCAAGATCTTGATAAGAGCATGCCATACTTAGAAGGAATGTCAACTACAACTATGTCCATGACTAAACTCTTAGTAGGGATTTGGGATAAGTTAACACACAAATCTTTGATTAAACCCAAACATTTGACTCTTCTTAAATTAAAAGTAATAAGTCTTTGTATGGCTTAGTAATTTCTAAGCCTAAGCTTTCCATCACTACTTTGGGCATTAGATTGTGTGAAGCTCCTGAGTCTAACATAGCATTGTGTAAAATTTTCTCATGTATGTTCAAGCTAACATAGTGAGGAGACAGCCTTATTATTTTCCATTAATCTGGACTTAAACTGTGCTATGAGGGTCCATGTTCAAGTTCAAGGTGTGAGTGTCACCTCCTAAGTTCAAAGCTTTCAAAACTTGGCTTTTGTACACTTCTTGGGTTACTAGTTCAGCAAGGGGAATGGTAATTTTTATCTCAACAATCTCTCCCTCAAGGCTGAAAGGAACAATTGACTTGTTCATATTTACATCTATCTTTTCAATTGAATTCTTTTCAGCAATTTTGATTTGCTGAACCTTGTTTGGACTGGTAATTGGGATAGTTTTATTAGGTCCACTAGCTGAAGTGCTAGGGGTACTTTGTTCAACATTTGGCTAGACACTTTTATCTTTATTTATGTCTGGTTTCTTGGTCAAAATGTTGGTTTTTCTGGTGTCTTTTTGGGCTAAGTTTCTGTGTTTTTCTTGATAGCAGTATTAGTGTTCTTATCCTTTGAATTATCTATGTTCCCCTTGCTCCTAAGATCATATTGTGTGTGCACCTCCATGATTGCATTTTCAAAACCCATTCTATAGTCATCAGAATCTTCATAGGTGTTTGTTCTGTGATCATAGAAGAAACCTTGTTATTCCTCAGTAAGGAAAACATCATCCCCACTGTCTGATCCAATCAAGTTTACATGAGCTTCTCCCAACCTTTCCAAATCCCTATCTTCTTCATATTGATCTACATAGTTTTGCTGGAAGGGAGGTCTAATCTGTTGGTCACTTTCCTTTTTCTTATCTTGATTATTTTCTCTTCTATAATTCTGATTTCTATTTCTGTTTTGGTTATTTTGAGGTTCTCTTGGTGGCACTCTCTCATTCAAATTGATCTTTTCAAGCATCCTCTCCATCACCTTCACTAGGTTGTCAATTTTTGTGTCAGAAGTTGAGGTTGAGGGTAGTAGGTCATCTTTATAAGTTACCCTCTTCTCTAATCTCCATGTATTTATTTTCTCAATTATGTTTGCTTCTACGCTCACAGCTCCTTTCTTCATGTCTTCTAAGATTAAGTAGTCCCTCTCCCTTAACTGATAAGTTATTTCAGCATTAAGGCCTTCGGGATACCTTACCAAGGCCATGCCTTGAGGAAGCTTCATGTGAGGTGGAAGAGCATTGTAAACGCTATTGAACCTAGTGGAGTTGTCAGGAACACTCTCTCCTTGATTTCTCTTGAGACTGCTATACTCTGCTAGTATTTGGAAAGGGTTCTTTTTGAGTTCCCATTTGTTGATGAATGTTTGATGCAAGGCGGGGAGATCATTTATGCTATTGGGAGGTAGGTTTTTAAACCATTTCTTGACATATCCTCCTAAACTTTGGGTGAAGATCCTCATATTCACAGTTTATTCTTCTATCTCCATGTAATCGAATGCATCCTCCATCCTATCTACATGATGTTGAGCTGTTGTAGACTCTTTTCCAGTGAAGTGAGGGATTTTGGATTGGTAATCATTTGGTAAGGGAAATAGAGGTTGCGGTAACACTAATGGGGCATACCATGTTGCCATGGCTGGAAAGAAAGGTGGATTTACAATGGGTGGGTTTGCGAAAGGGAAAGTGGGCTGCAATGAAGTGTTTTGGATATTGGATGTTGGATGGATAGATGTGGATGTACCGGGGATAGATTGTTGAGCTGATATTGGATGAGAGACACCTAAATTGAGAAGGAAGCGTAAATCAGGTGGTTTGGTTTCTCTACTACCAGGATGTTCACTTTTTTCTAGGGATAAAAGTGAAGACTCAGAGTCTATCTGAATTATATCATCAAGCGACCTAGTTTTAAAAGGATTTCTTAAGTCGACTTGTGATTGGTGTAGAGCTGCGAGGTTTTCAGGAACTGAATTGGCTCTCAAGGGTGATCTGAAAATAGTTGAAAATTTAATCTTAGGAGACTCCCTAACTATACTTTCAGGGTTTTCAACTATTTCCGATGGGTTTGGGTTAGGGAAGGCTCTAGTATGAATCTTTCTAGGAGCCACTATGCTATGTTTTTCGAACCCAGCTAAAAGAAAAGTTTAACCAAATATGACAATATTTAAGAGGCTAAATGATATTTTTTAAAAGAAGAAAACTTTAATCCTAAAACCTTCTAACTGAGTTTTTATGATGTTACAAAGATTATGGATCTTCCCAGTGGAGTCTTAAGGTCTGTTTAGGATTGTGGAGTCACCAGGTGGAAATTTTTAGCTCTTTTGGAGGTAAAAGGTTTTATGGTCCACCGCCAAGTTTATTATGAAGCCAAACTGAAATGTTTTTGGGTTTTTCTGAGTTTTTCGGTGTTATAGGTTATGAGAGTGTCCTAAATCTTACTTAACACTTAGATAATGTGTCAATACATACAGAGTTCACTCCTATGGCTTGGTAACTGATTCATTCAAGGTTTGACAAGGTTCTATGAGAATCCTAAGGGTTACTTAGTTTGTAACTGATTCAAATAAGTCCTATCATGATTATCGTTATGCTGGGTAGTGCTTGAAGAAGGTTACTTATTTTATACTAGACAGGGAGAATTTAATTTTAAATATTTTACTCAGTGTCCCACCGTGATCGCCATTATGTTGGTGTCCCGTGTTTTGATAGTTTGGAAAATCAAAAGACAAGGCAACATTAGAAACAATATTTAGAGTTATAGGATATAGTCCTCCTGTTCTCAGAGAGGTATCTCTCAAATTTTTGTTTGCAAGGTTTATCTTGTGTGCTTAGAGTATTGCTTTTATACTAGTTATTAAGTGCAGGTGTTTGATTGTTTGTTTGGTTGAATTGATACAGCAGAATATGAAAGGTCTAGGAAAGGTAGGTAGAAAGAGGAAGTAGTAGCTTCATTGGGAAATGGAGTAAAAAAAAGGTGATGAAAAACTTATCAATGGATATGGGATATCAGAGGGAAAATCTAACTTGGCCACAAGATACTTTAGTTTTTGAAATGAGATGACATCAATGATTTGGAAAGAGAATTTAATTTCTTAACAAAGGGAATTTGAAGGCATGCTTGAACAATAAAGGGGTATTTGATAGACAGGGCTGGCCATGAATTCTACAAACCACACTTTAAGCAAATAATGACTTCAAAACAACTTTTAAAATGAAATCTAAGATTCGGGGAACACCTTATTTTCTCAAAGATTTTATTTCAAATGACTTAGAAAACATAAAAGATTCACTAATAATTGCATTCATAGAAGAGGGAACACCTAACACATCTATGATTACAACTACAGAGACCTTTAAGACAACTATTTAAGCAAGGACAAAGGGCAAGATCAGAACAGGCCTCCTTGTCTCACTATAAACATAAATACTTCAAAGGGAGACTTCAATAACAGCCTTTAAGTGGCAGAAGACAAGCAGGGAGAACCATAAATTATGATGAAACCAACTTATTCGAACTATCATAGAAATAAACAAGCATGAGGACTAAAGAGAGAGATTAAAGACTCTAAAATACCTCGGCAGAAGAAAACATGAAACAGTGAAGGATGAACAGGTCTAAGGTGCTTCCAAGATTTATTTCTTAGCCTAAAACTTTCAACCTACTATAGTAAGAAATTATGGAACAGAATGAAAACAGGAGAAAACATTAAACAGTTCAGAATACTTCACCAACAGCCAAGCTCATGGATCCAATGACAGAGCCTTCTCAAAAACGAGCATGCAACAACATCATCAGGGCTTCCAAGACTTCAATTTCTTCTTCAACTTCAACAGACTATGTATTATTTCTGAGAGTTTCAATATTACAACTAGTGATAAACCAACCAAGCAACCAACCCATTTCGCATCTTCTCCGGTAGTATTTATAGAAGAATGAGGAGGTGGGATCTAAACAAAAGATATCCCAAGGTAAATAATACAAATTAATGACTTCTCGACCTTTGTGGGGCTCAATGGAGAAGTTTACAGATGTTTTCTGTCTGTATTAATTGTTCTACATTTAAGATTAAGCTCGATGGGAGATCTTATTGACTTTTGAGGCTCTCTGTTATGTTAAAGTAACTCTGCTAATATTTTGTTATTAAGTTTATTTGCAAAATTAACTCTCTGGCTGCGTTGAGGCAAATATCTGATCTTGATCAATAACTTTGGCCTCTGTTTGAATGCTTTGAGGCACAAGTGGCACCGTGGTAGCTGGGAGGAATCAATTTTCGTCATATGTGGCGGTGGAGGCTTTCCTGTCTGATAAAACACTTTGATTTCCTTTTAAGTGTGTCTTAATTGGGAGGATTAGGCTTTTGATAATCAATCTTAGCCGTAATCCTCATAAATTTGTCTTCAATCTTCCATTCTGGTGCGTTCTGTCTTCGACACTGATACTCTTTGATTTTTTATTCATTTACTCTGTTCTGTTGGTGTGCAGTGCTACGCAGGGATCGTGAGGTATCAATTCCTTTGAATCATTGACGAGACCTGGAATATTCAACCCATGGGTGGCTCCCCTTTAATGAATCGAAGTCGTGAGAATTTAACCCCAGCGTTCGGCTCTTTCTAGTTATAATGGAAAAAACCATTTAATCACCCTTTATCAAATAATATATCCGAACTTCAAAACTCCCGATAAACCAAGTTGCATAAACCATTTCGGGTCAGAAAAGGATCCCGTTGACATCAGGGTGTTTGTGACCCGAAATTTTATGAAATCCACCATATAAAGTTCCCCAGGTCCGGATTGGGGCCTGCTGACGTCAGCCCAAGTGTGACCCAAAATTTTTATGAAATCCGCTTTATAAAGCTTATCGGGTCTGGCTTTCACGACTACGTGAGCGATCAAACGAGACCCGCTCCAATCGATTGCTTCCGCGTGTGCACTGACATGTATGCTGACTAGGCGCTGGGACCACCGATTCCGGGGGACTGCCGACTGTTGTCGTGGCTGTGGGGACCAGGGCGAATGATTGTGTTCCATGGGTTACACCATACCTTAGTCTGTTCCCCGAGCTTCTTTTGAGCGTGATCACCGTCCGATGAGCCAACCTCAGATCGGACGGCGTACGCCAATATCGCGCTGAGCTCACAGTCAATATTTAACGTCCGAGGAGGGTGGTATCTCCAAACTGCTCAGGGCCACGTGTCGGCCTGTGGCATTGATCACGTTGAAACGGGGAATACAGATTTCCTGTCAAAGGCGGTGCAATCAAAACAGCTCCGGTTTTGTACAGTGATTGACCGTGGGGTTAACCTGGGGCTAATTCAATTTGTTGTATTCGCTCCAGCCCATTAAAATCCAAGTTCAAACCTCGGACCCATGGCTCCATTAACTATAAACCTGATTTATTTCTTCTATAAGCGGGTTTCTTCCTTTGGACAAGGTTGGTAGCTCCTTCGGGCAACAACATTACAGTACCATACTGGAGCGCTAACAATCCTTCCAGTGCTCGATAGCCGATCATGAAGAACTCACGAAATGGAGTTTCACTGAAACACCTGCACAATATAAAACTACATTACAAAATCCTGCGTTATTTGGTTTTACTGCTTCAGAGGGTTTGGGGAGGAGCGTGGCCGTTGGATTGCGCGATCGGGCCATCGCAATCGGAGGTGGGGAGAAAACATTAAAAATTCTCCCAAAGGAGAAACCCGATGTGATAAGCACCCGATGGGTCTAGCGCTTGGTTCCAGCACCAGGGCATATAATGGGGAAGTGGTTTAGGACTTAGCCCAAGGGGGCTTAAGTCTGCAACACAAAAAGGTATTTTTTGTGAAATTTTTCATGTCTTTCAATGCTTTTAGGGGTTTCGATATAGTTTAAAAATGAGTTTTAAACTATGTAAAAAATATTTTTATGAATGGAAGACGGGGAATCATGAAAATAGAGGAGTTTTATGGAGGAAAAGGGGGGGGGGGGAGGGAATGGAGGTTAGCTTTCTTAATGGAGGAGGGGGAAAAAGGGATTTTGCAGCATTATTTTCTCATGAAATCAACAGAATTCCAGGGTGTAAAATGGGCACCTAAAGGAATATTTTGGACAGAGGCATGAGGCCTTTAAAAGTCTTCAAGAGATAACATTTTTTAGCAGTAAAAATTGTTTCTTGAAGGCTCCAAAAATGATTTATCCACCTTTTGGTATAACAAATTTTATAGGTGGCTAACATCTGCAAATAATTTTTTTGGCATTAAATGCTTTTACTGTGGGAAAAATGGTCATCAAGCTAAGTTCTGCTTTAAGAGGCAGATAGATGAGGCTAGGATTAATCAGAGTAAGCACGCAAGATATTTTTCTTATGAAGGTCACAGTCATGATATTCTACTATTTTTTGCTGATTGCACTCTTTCAAATTCTGAGGATCAGGACGAAATATGGTGTGTTGATTTTGGCGCATCCTCGCATATGACAGGTAGGAGAAATTGTTTTGTGTTTTTAGAAGAAACCTCTTGCGGATCTAAAATTTATCTAGGAGATGACAGAGGCTATGAGATCAAAGGGTACGATGATGTTCTGGTAATTTTTCCTAGAGGTAACATTAGACGTATTGAGAATGTGATGTATGTGCTTGGGATTAAGAAGAACTTGATCTTGGTATCTATGATAAATGATCAGGACCTAGAAGTTGAATTCTTCAAGACATGTTGTGTCATAAAGGACAGCAATATGGAACTAGTTTCATTACGAGTGCGTGTGGGGAGCCTGTACATATTGAATGTTAATATCATGCCACACCAAGCTCTCGTTTCAACAATATTGACAGCCAAAAATCTTTGGTGCCAGAGATTCGGCCACCTTAACTTACAAGACCTCATGTTAATTCAAAAAAAAGGTATGGTCCATGGACTCCCTGCCTTTCATAGTGTTTAGTTAGCTTCTGATGGATGTGCATTAGGAAAAATGTATAGAGAAGAATTTCCTTTGCATGCTGATAAGAAGGAAAGAGATATTCTAGAGCTGGTGCATACAGACATATGTGGACCTATGCAGACTAGGTAGCTAGGTGGTGCATATTATTTTCTACTATTTACTGACAACTGCACTAGATTCTCTTCGATATATTTTTTAAGTACAAAGAGTCGTACTTTTCAATGTTTTAAAGAATTTAAGACTCTAGTGGAGAAGCAGGGAAATTCATAAAAATTCTTCGCTCCGATCAAGGGGGGAAATACAGGTTGGGTGAGTTCATGAATTTTCGCAGATATCATGGGATTTTTCAAAAATTCATAGTGTCACACACTCTATAGCAAAATTGAGTTACAGAACAAAAGAATAGAACCCTACTGGAGTGCGCACGAAGTATGATTTAAGGTAAGGGTCTATCAAATGGTTTTTGGGTTGAAGCTATCAACACTACTGTTTATTTAAAGAATAGAAGTCCTACTAAATGTCTTAACTTTAAGAATCTGTTTGAAGTAATTTATGGATTTAGACCAGTAGTGAGTCATATAAGAGTTTTTGGGTCAAAATCATTTGCCCACATACCCAAGGAGTATAGAAATAAATTAGATCCTAACGCCATGAAATGTATCTTTATATGATATTGCACTGAGTTTAAAGCCTACAAGTTGTTTAATCCCCTGAATCATAAAATATTTGCAAGTCGAGGTGTTATATTTCATGAGCAGGCTGAGGAAGGAAGAGAAGACAGTCATAAAGAATGGCACACTCCATTATTAATGGAAGAAAGCAGTGAGGATAATCAGCAGCAGGAGCAAAAATATGAAGAAATAGGTGATGTAGTCAACAAGTTAAGCTCGCACAGGTCTGAAGCAGACAAATTTGAGGTGAGTCCTCTATTGAGAAGGTCATGAAGGTAGGCTCAATTACCAGCTAGATTGAAATACTATGCTTTAATGTAAAACATTTGAAATCTTATAGAGCCCACAAAATATAAATAAGCAAGTCAATCTAATGAATGGAAGGCTGCAATGAATGAAGAAATAGAATCAATTATTAGAATCCATACTTGGGATCTAGTAGAACTCCCTAAAGGAAAAACACCCTTAGGTTGTAAGTGGCTTTACAAACCTAAATTTAATGTGGATGGGAATATAGAAAGTTTTAAAGCTAGACTAGTAGAAAAGGGTTATTCACAACAAGAGGGAATAGACTTTGATGAAACCTTTGCTCCTGTAGCCAAACTGGATACCATTAGAATGTTGATTTAATTAGCAACAAAATATAAGTGGAAGCTACACTAGGTAGATGTTAAGTATGCATTTATGAATGGTGATTTAAAGGAAGAGATTTATTCAGTCCAACCTGAAGGTTTTCTCAAAGAAGGGAAAAAACATCTAGTTTGTAGGTTGAAAAGGGAACTATATGGTTTAAAACAAGCACCCAGGTCTTGGTACGAGAAGATTGGTTCATTCTTCTTACAACATGGTTTTCATAGGAGCATGAATGATCTAAATATGTATACCATGTATAATAAACAAAGGAATATTATTTTTATTTCTTTGTATCTATATGATATGATTATAATAGGTAATGCAGATGCTTTGATCAAAGAAATAAAATTGCAGATGCCGCACATTTTTGAAATGAAAGATCTCGGAAATCTACATTATTTCTTGGGTCTGGAAGTATGGAGAGACTTTGGAAAAAAATTTCTTACTCAAGGGAAGTACGTCAGAGGTTTTCTCACAAGGTTCAGGATGGAGCAGTGTAAGACAACATCAACACATTTGTAGCATAATCTGAAGTTATGCAGTGACGATGGCTATAAGGAGGTGGATGCCACTTTGTATAGACAACCAATTGGTAGTCTCATATATCTAACTACAACTAGACAAGATTTAGCATACTCTGTTAGTGTGTTGAGCCAGTTCATGCCTAATCCACTCAAAATTCATTGGACAACAACAAAAAGTGTGTTGAGGTATCTTCATGGTACTAGTGATTATGGTATTTTATACACTGACACATCTGATGTTATTTTTGTAGGTATTTCAAACTCGGATTGGGAAAGTAATATGGATGATCGAAGGTCCATCACAAATTATGAATTTAGTATTCGATCCAGGGTCATAGCATGGAGCAGTAAAAAGCAGAGTATTGTGGCTTTATCTTCAACTAAAGTCGAGTACCAAGCATTGTGTGCAGCTACATGTGAAGCTATTTGGTTGAGAAGGCTTCTCCATGATGCAGGAGAAAATCAGAAAGAAGCAACCATCATCAAATGTGACAGAGAGAGTACCATCAAGCTATCATACAATCCAGTATTCCACAAGAATGCGAAACACGTAGATACTCATTTTCACTTTGTTTGAGAAAAAGTCCAGTCAAAATAAATATTTATTGAGTATTGTAAAACTTGTGACAATATGGCAGACATTCTGTACTAAGCCTCTTGGGAAAATTAAGTTTGAATTGTTTTGAGGGATGTTAGGAATTTAGGACAATCCTTTCTCCATTAAGGAGGAGAGTTGAGAATAATTAATATTATTTTGTATTAATGGAGAAATGGTTACACCATTGTAACGTAACTCCTTAAGTTAGGATTAGTTCCTAGGATATAGGAGTTTGTTTAAAACTTCCTACTCCTTTGTGATGTACTTATAGTTGTATCATTTGATTAATGAATGTAGAGTGTACTCTCCATTTCGTGTGTAGTCTCTAGGTGCAGTACTCACCTGAAAGTTGTCTTTCTATTAAATTACATTTTTATTAAAATTAATACTTATAATATATATCTTAAGGCTTATCATAGGATTTTCTCAATATGAAAATCAATCATGATCAACCATGGTAAATCATGGTCAACATTGGTCAACATGATCTTCCATGGTTAATCATGGTTGACGATTGTCAACAATGGTCCAACTTCAGATTATGAAAAATATTTTCTTAATATGAATATCAACCATGGTCTAATATTTCATTATAAAAAATATTGTCTCAATATGAAAATCAACCATGATCAACAATGTTTGTTTTAGGGTTTATAATATTTATCTTCAGGTTTACATACCTTGGTTCTACAATATTAATCCCTTGGGTTTAATATTATTCCCTTGTGTTTAAGATTATTCCCTTGAATTTTTTAAATTAATCCCTTGAGTTTATAATATCAATCCCTCTGGTTTATTAATCTAAGGGTTTAGTTTCCTAGCATATAATATTATTGATAGGGTTTATAATATTAATCCTGGGGTTTAATATAAATCCCTCAGGTTTATAATATAAATTTCTTGGGTTTATTAATCCCTTTGGTTTATAATATTAATAATTACTCACATTTATAATATTAATCCCAAGTATTTACGATATTAATCTCTTGGGTTCTCAATATTAATCCCTTGGGTTATTAATATTAATATTTTGGGTTTATAATAATAATCCCTTGGGTTTATAAAATTAATTCCTTATGTTTAATATTATTTCCTAGGGTTTATAATGCCTTGGTTCAACGTCACATTGTGACGATGATGGCAACCATGGTCGACGATGGTCCAAGTTGCATTATGACAAAGATAGTCTCAATATGAAATCCAACCATGGTCCAATGTTGAATTGTGACAAATATTTTCTCAATATGAAAATAAAACATGGTAAACCATCATCCAATGTCGCATTGTGACAAAGATTGTGTCAATATGAAAATCAACCAACATGTTTATTTTAGGGTTTATAAGAATTATCTTATGGTTTACATATCTTGGGTCTATAATATTAATCCCTTGAGTTTAATATTATTCCCTTGGGTTTTCAGTATTAATCCCTTGGGTATTTTAGTCCTTTGGATTTATAATGTCAATCCCTTTGTTTTGTTAATATAACATTTCATATTAGTAGGGTAAAATATTATTCATCGGGTTTATAATATTAATCTTATGGTTTAACATAAATCCATTGGGTTTATAATCATGACCAACCATGGTCAACCATGGTCCAACGTCACATTGTAGCAAATATTGTCTCAATATGGAAATCAACCATGTTCAACCATCATCAACCATGGTTAATCATGGTTAACCATGGTCCAATGTATCATTGTGACAAATATTGTCTCAATATGAAAACCAACCATGGTCAACCATGTTCAAGCATGGTCCAACATCACATTGTGACAAAGATTGTCTCAGTATGACAATCAATCATGGTCAATCATGCTCATTCATGCTCAATAAGAAAAAAAACCATGGTCAATCATGGTCAACCATGGTCCAACAGGACCTTGTGAAAATATTGTTTCAATATGAAAATAAACCATTGTTAACCATCATCAACCATCATCAACCATGGTCCAAGATCATATTGTAGAAATATTATCTCAATATGAAAATGACAGATGGTCAATCATGGTCACATATTGACAAATATTGTCTCGTGGTCCAACATCACATTATGACAACCATGGTAATACATGGTCAACTATGGTCAACCATGGTCGAATGTCGCAATGTGACAAATGTTTCTCAATATGAATACCAAACATCGTTAATAACGGACCAACATCACATTGTGACAAATATTGTATCAATATGAAAATCAATCATGTTTAACCATGGTCCAACATCACATTGTGATGAAGATTATCTCAATATGAAAATCAACCATGATCAACCATGGTCAACCATATTTGTTTTAAGGTTAATAATATTTATCTTATGATTTATATACTTTGGTTTTACAATATTAATCCATTGTGTTTACAATTTCAATCCCTTGGGTTTAATTGTATTCCCTTGGGTTTTTATTATTATTCCCTTGTGTTTATTAGTGCCTTCGGTTTATAATATCAACCCCTTGGGTTTATTAATCTAAAGGTTCATTATTCCTAGGTTATAATATTATTTATAGGATATATAATATTAATCGTAGGGTTTAATATAAACCCCTTGGGTTTATATATAAATTTTGTGGGTTTATTAATCTCACTGTGACAAATATTATCTCGATCAAGCATGGTCAATCATGGTCCAACGTAGCATTATGATAATGATTGTATCAATACGAAAATCAGCCATGTTTATTTTAGGGTTTATAATATCTATTTTAGGGTTTTTATATACCTTGGGTTTAAAATATTACTCCCTTGGGTTTAATATTATTCTCTTGGGGTTTTAGTATTAATCCCTTGGGTTTATAATATCAATCCCTTGCATTCATTAATCTAAGGGTTCATATTTCTAGGGTATAATATTATTCATATGGTTTATAATATTAATCCTAGGGCTTAATATAAATCCCTTCGGTTTATAATCACGGTCAACAATGGTCAACCAAGGTGAAACATCACATTGTGACAATGACTATCTAAATATGAAAATCAACCATGGTCAAACATTGTCAGCAATGGTCAACCATGGTCCAACGTCTCATTTTGACAAATATTTTCTCAATATGAAAACTAACCATGGTCAATTATTGTCCAACGTCACATTGTGACAAATGTTTTCTCAATATGAAAATCAAACATGTTCAACTATGGTCAACCATGGTCTAACATCGCGTTGTGACAAATATTGTCTCGATATGAAAATCAACCATGGTCAACCATGGACAATCATCGTCCAACATCGCATTATGGAAAAAATTGTCTCTATACAAAAATCAACCATGGTCAATCATGGTCAACAATGGTCTAATGTTACATTTTCAAAAATATTTTTTTGATATAAATATCAATCATGGTTCACTGTGGTCAACCATGGTCCAATGTCACATTTTTGACTAATGTTTTATTAATTAAAAACGAACTATGTCCAACCATGTTTGTTGTAGGGTTCATAATATTTATGTTAGGATTTATATATATCTTGGGTTTAAAAATATTAATCCCTTGCGTTTAATATTATTCTCTTTCGTTTTTATTATTAATACATTTGGTTTATTATTGCTTTGGGTTTATAATGTCTATCCCTTCGGTTTATTAATGTGATAGTTCATATTATTAGGGTTTATAATATTAATCTTAGAGTTTAATATAAATCCTTTGGGTTAATAATCAATTTGGTTCTTAATATAATCCCTCGGGTTAATAATCCATTTGGATTTTAATCCCTTGGACCCAAGGGATAGAAACCCTAAGATACATATTATAAACCATAAAATAAACATTAAAACATAATGATTGACCACGATTGACCACACAGGTTAATATAAAATGAGTTTTTAATACTACTGATAATATTAATTAATAATAATAATAATAATAATAATAATAATATTTTACTATTATTATTAAACTTTTAATTCTATTATTAATGTTAGATCTAAGACATTTGTGATCCATAATGTAGATAGATAAAAAATCTTTTGCATTAATCACATCATTCGGATTTGTTCGACGTTTCAAAACATCTAATGTGATTCATCCTCAAGACAAGGCGAAGAAGGAAAACGATCTCAATGAATAAATAGTAAGGATGCATCATTGCCCGGAGTTAGTTGTTAAAACTAGCAATTAAAAACTAGTCGTTATTTAGTTAATTAGTTATAAAATTAAAAGTTTTTTAATTATTTAATTAGTTAGAAAATTAAAAGCTTTTTAATTAATTTAATTAATTAGTTATAAAATTAAAAGTTTTTAATTATTTAAAGATATAATAATTTAGGAAAAAGGGTTAAATTATAAAAACCCATAAGGGAGAAGGGGCAGCGTATAATACAGGGGAAAGCTTAAAAATATTAAATTATGAATGATCTAATAATTTTGTAAAATAAATAAATATATATATATATATATAAATTAATTAAAACGAATAAGTTATAAAATTAGTAAGGGAGAAGGGGTAAATAATAGAATAAAAATAATATTAAAAATGAAGAAGTTAAGGGAAGATTTATAATTATTATTACAAAGGGCGGAGAGGGGGGAAAATATATAACATCAAGTATATATATATATATATATATATATATATATATATATATATATATATATATATATATATATATATAAAGGAGATAATATAATAAAATAGCTTCAGAAAAAAGAATAAAACCAAAGGGTGAGGAGAATAAAACCAAAGGAAACATTGCATGGGGGCTGAGTCACCTTGAGAGGGCTGGCGTCCAACTCTTACTTAGTTTCCATCCATGATTTCTGTTGAGATTTCTAGGATGTCTCTCGATTTCAATAGCCTCCCTTAGCTTTCTATGATGGAAGTCAACAGAATCCTAATGATGTGATTAATCCGAAAGATTTTCTATCTATCTCTATTATTAATATTAACTTCTTCTTCTTTTTTTATGTTTTTTTTTTAAATTTTAATATTAACCTTTAATTATTGATTTGTTTAATATGTTTATCAATATTAATAATACCTTCAATTTATAATATTATTGATGTGTTTAATATATTTATTGATATTGTTTGTGGGGTCTTGCTTAAACGGTGATGACGCGGGTTGTTATAACACTCATCACATGTTCAATTCCCTTTCTCAATCGGTGTGTTGTATCTAGACATGTTGATGACGATGGAGTAAAAAAAAAAGTGAAAAAAGATAAAAATGAAAGGTACTACCAAACTTACAAAAAAAATGTTTATCAATATTAATATTGGATCTATACCATTATCAACTATATTTAGTAATGAGGTTTTGCATCTCATTGATATATGTCTATGGGTGTATATCAACCACATTTATTAATGTGCTAGTTTATTTTTAGATACACCGTGATTATATTTTCATAGTAAATTGACTCTAACATATAATTGACATGTATACTCTTATCATAAAATTTTATTTATTTATATTATATTTTAATATTTTATTTATACTATAAAACTAAAATGAGTTTGATTGAAAGTATATTTTTCCTTATATTAATATCTATATAATGAATATAGTAAGGTTTTCTACTTTTTTTTTTTTTTTTTTTTAAATCCAATTTTAATATATGGCAACATTTCTAAATTTTATAACACTCCATAATTATTTTTCTAAAACTCGTTGCAACTTTCTAAATATACAATTAAATTAAATCTACATTAAAAAAATAAAATTGGTTCACACTTTATAAATATAGAATTTAAATAGATCAATGAAAAAAACAAAATAACAAAAATCTTTAATTTTATATATATAACGCTGCCAAACATCTGACATTCAAAAAATCTCTTGAACTTTCCCAAGAGTGAGTATTCTGTACATTAAATTTTACAAGATGGAAATGATATTAGGCATTCAATATTAGGTAGGGTTTTTGTTTACCACTACCCGATAGTTGCGTGCATGTTGACTGTGTGTTTTAATGACCATTCGATCCTAATCGTTTTATGCAGAGTTTGGAAAGTATTTGAAATTGTAGCCGATTTTTCTTTTCTTGGAAAATAAAAAGCTGAATGTACAAATTATTTTCCACTGGTAGCCCCCGGTGTCATTATAATTTTGGTTTTTGTACAAACTAGGGGAGAGGGGTCAGTGCCTGAACACCTCAGCAATGATTCGACCAAGGGCCACATAGGACATCGTCACAACACGTACATCAGCTGTCCATTCACATGCCTTTCATGTGCTGGGCATGCAGGTCGTCTCCCGCCATAATGTGGAGGCTTCTCGACGAAGCCTCATTTCTTGCTTCGGGTCTGGTTGCTATGTATTTTGGTCTCCGACTATTGCGCGACATTTCTCCGATGTCTGACACCTCCACCACCACCTTCCGCGCGCTCCATCTATCGTTATGACGCCTGTGCTGTCCTGGCTCGAGCTCCCCTGGTCCTGGTTCGACCACGGTGGCATTCAAATTGGTACTGTTTTATGCTCTATGGCTGTTCACACTGGGTTCTGTGTTCATTAAGCCTCGGCTCTGTGGTGGTTTAACCTCGACGCTGTGGTGGTTATACCTCGGCGCTGTGTGGTTATACCTCGGCTCTTTGGTGGCTATGCTCAGCTCTGTTTTGTCATACCTCAGCCCTGTGGTGGTTTTACCTTGCCCCTTTCGTGGTTTTATTCAACTCTGGGGTGGTTTTACTCAGCGTGGCCCTGTCGTGGTTTTAACTTGGCTTTTCGGTGGTTTTTCTCGGCTCTGTGGTGAGCATACCTCGCCTGTGTGGTGGTGGTGGTCATACCTCGGCTCTGTGGTTCGGCGGTGCATGGGTTATAGGTCTGTATGCTCCGAATTTTGTTTTCAGGTGCATTTTTCAGCTCTGGATGCTGTGAATTGTTCTTTCAGGTGCGTTTCCCTGTTGATTTAAGTGTTTTTGCAATTGTTTTTAATGTTTGTGCTCTGTGAATGATTGTGTTTTTTATTTCTTTGCAGGTCAGTGTAGAAGCCAAGGACAATGCAGTTGGCTGGCAAGGCAAGGAGGAAGGTTAGGAGGGAGAGGAATTGGATGAGAGGAGTCTTAAGGTAGGACTCTGTCCTACCAGTGATATGTATGTGTTTGTAAGCACATTTAACCTGAAGGAGATGTTCTCTATTGAGCTTCTTTATTGTTTTACTGTGTTTTACTGTGGTTTTATTGTGTTTGGGGTTTTACTGTGGTTTTACTGTGTTTAGGGTTTAGGGTTGTAATTGGAAAATCTAATGCTTTGAATATCCTGCTTTAAGTTCAAATCAAAATCGAATGCTGGTTGTTGTTTATGCGTTGAGAGGTTTGCTGTGGTTTTACTTTGTTTAGGGTTTAGGGTTGTAATTGGAAAATTGAATGATTTGACCATCCTGCTTTGAGTTCAAATGAAAATCGAATGCTGGTTGTTGTTTATGCATTGAGAGGTTTACTGTGGTTTTACTATGTTTAGGGTTTAGGGATGTAATTGGAAAATTGAATTCTTTGACCATCCTGCTTTGAGTTAAAATGAAAATCAAATGCTGGTTGTTGTTTATCCGTTGAGAGGTTTACTGTGGTTTTACTATGTTTAGGGTTTAAGGTTGTAATTGGAAAATCGAATGCTTTGACCATCCTGCTTTGAGTTCAAATGAAAATCGAATGATGGTTGCTGTTTATGCGTTGAGAGGTTTATTATGGTTTTACTGTGTTTAGGGTTTAGGGTTGTAATTGGAAAATCGAATGCTTTGACCATCCTGCTTTGAGTTCAAATGAAAATCGAATGCTAGTTGTTGTTTATGCGTTGAGAGGTTTACTGTGGTTTTACAGTGTTTAGGGTTTAGGGTGGTAATTGGAAAATCGGATGCTTTGAACATCCTACTTTGGTTTAGGGTTGTTAGACTTGGAGCCTCATAATGCCTGTCGATATCTAGTTCGGCCAAGAAAGAACACAACAAATCAAGCATTGACAACATTTAAAGAGTGTTAAAAATTGAAGTGTACTTTTATAAGGCTTGGAATTTCATGGTCAAAATGCCGATTGTTGTTCACAATGGGCTTAAAATGCAACTTAAGTTGTTATGTGAAATTAATATTTACTATTTTTATGACACAGAAGAGCAGTGTACTTGCAACATTGAAGTTAGACAAGTAAGTTAAAAGTATTGCCCAGAACAACATGGCCCAAGGTTGTAACTTGGAAAACGAAATTTGACAATTTGGAAAGCTCCATGTGAACCACACAATGTCCAAATTGGAATTTTTCCAATTGCTGTAATGTCAATATCACATAATAATTAAGCGATTGGCTTGCTCAATGAAAGACATATATTTTAGTTTGTTACATGCCACCTGATTTATAGTGAGTTTGATATGTGCCTTAACATATATAGATATAAAAACTTAGTTTTTCTCTCAGACACATCATCCATGAGATGATTGATTGATATTTCAACATCTTCCACTGATTTGGCATGCTTTAATTAGGTGAAATTTTGTACTTTCAAAGGAACTTGAAGATCTTGATTAAGAAGCAGCAAATATGATGCATGGAAATAACTGTTGGCATGTAGTTTTGTTTCAGAGTTTTTCTTTTATTCCACAGGTTTTTCTGGTTGGCGATTCTGTTGTACTGGAAAGAACAACATTGGCTTGGAAAGAAACAACCAAACACCTTAATTAGAAATGAAACCTCTTCAAAGCAGGCCATGTATTGTTGCAATCCTCTACTAGCTACTTGTATTAGAGGAAGAATATTGATTCTTTCTAAGTTTCTGAAGCAGTCCAGTTAGTTAAAGAATTGTCTATGGATTTTGACAGTCAAATGTCATTATTCACACAAACTTTAGGACTGCTATTTAGATTAAAACTTGTTTGTCGGTCTGAGAATGTCCCTTGTAGAGAGTAAGGTCAGTATGGTGTCATTTCTCTTTTTCAAACATAAAATTGCAAATATTACGTCATGAAATAAAACCCGAGACAAAATTCTACAATCTCGGTCAAGTAACATAAGCAACTAACGATTAAGAATCTAGAATGTTTATAGAGGAGACAACTTACAAGATATTTGTTGGCTACTAATGTCAATGGATATAATCTCTGCATAAAGGAGTGAACTCACATGTCAATTTTCCCTTTGTACTTCTTTCAAATGGTAATTGAAGCTTGAAGGTGTCATGGGCTGAGATCAAAACTGAAGGTTATAATAAAAACTTGAGATGGTAGGTAATGTCAATCATCAAATTCTAAGTGTGACAGTATAGAATGTGTGCTCATATCTTTAATATTGATAGTGTAGCATGTCTCCTCATCACTCAATATTTAATTAATTTTAATGAGAGGAATTGCAACCAATACAATATACATTAACATAACCACTACGGAACTCCACTCTTGTGACCTTTCGAGCGTCTTGTTTTAAAGATGTTGCTTTTCCTATTTTTATCACAGTCCAAATACTGACAGTCATAAGAAACATTAAATAAATCTTTTTATGCAGTATTGCATATTAAGTATAGTATGTTGAGCTTGATAAAAACATTTTAAAGATTTTAAATTAGGATGTGGGTATTCTGGGTACTGCATAATTTAATTTATTTTATTACATCTACTTAAAAATATGCAATGCAAGGCCACTTCATCTCTCATCTTAATTGAATCACCTCTGTACAGTGTAGAGAGGTCATAAGAATGGTTTTTCACAGAATGTAATGACTAAAATGTGCCAAATGATTTATGGATTTTTGACTGCATTTATTTTGAATTTCTCATTTAGATGCAATCAGATTGTTTTGTTAATGATGTTCAATTCAATTATGAATTCAATTTCTAACATATACTTGTTATTTAACATGATTATTGGTATCTGTTTTTGTTCATCAAATAGCATGTAATGTTCAAGGGATAGTTTGTTTAGATGCAATCAGGTTGTTTTTTTAATGATGTTCAATTCAACTATGAATTCAATTTCTTTGTATAACCACCATAGAGCCGAGGTATAACCACCACAAAGCTGAGTATGTTAACCTCCTTTTTATTGAGTGATTTTCACCTCCTTTTTATTGATTGATTTTGATTGATGAAGTTTGCAATGAATTTTGATGATACTTGCTATTTAACAGGATTAGATGCAATCAAGGGATAGTTTGTTTAGATGCAATCAGATTGTTTTTTTAATGATGTTCAATTCAATTATGAATTCAATTTCTTTGTTCAATTATGAATTCAAAAATCTGATATAGGCTAAGGCTATAACTTCAATAGATTAACAAAATTGTAGGATTTAGAAACTGTTTGATATGTAGGAATTATAAACTATTTGATATAGAACTTCATAAAAAATCTGATATAGGCTAAGGCTATAACTTCAACATATTAACAAACTTGTAGGATTTAGACACTGTTTTATACATACTAATTTGAAAATGTTTGTAGCTTCCTAAACATCCATGGATGCTATCATTAGCAAACCTATTTGATCCTTACCAAAATCACAATGTCTTGTAGTTACAAAAATTAAATCATGGCACCTCTATGCTTGATGGCTTCCATTTCCTGCATTGCCCAAGTATGATGGACTGCCCAACATTGGATGATTAGGATGTGCCTGAATGTTGGCATATGGTTGACTCCAATTTGCTCCATGTAGCCATGGTGGGACTGAGTAGCCCAAGTTTCCACTTGTGTTATGAACCCCAGCACTGACTGCAGGTGTCATATAAACACAATTAGGATTCAAACCTACACTGGTAGTGGTATAAGAGGTGGGCCTAACCCCTACCTGATAGCTAGGGACTTGGATGTTAATCAGGTCTTGGAATTATGGTGTCCGCTCTACAATGTGGTCCAGCGTGTTAGACATCAACCTATTTGCCTTAAACTGGCTTGAACCATGGTCTTCTCTGCTTGTCACCCCTTGTCCTTTTTCCAACTCTTGCTGAACCTTTCTTGCCTCTCTCTATTGCCTTGCCAATTGCTTTTGATGTTCCTTATCTTCCCTTGATTTTTTTCTTTCCAACCTTTCCTTTGCTCGTGCTTCTGCTGTTGCAATCGTTGCAACCCTCTTTTCATTGGCTAACTCCTTCTTTCTCTTTTTAGCTTCCTGAATTTCATTCTTTTTACATTCAAACTCGAAAATTAAATTGATATAATCTTCAGATGTGAGAAAGTGTGAACTCCTCCCTAAACGAAGATAATCTAAGGTTGAGTTCCTTGATGAGGCCTTCAAACTCTCTACTGGTAGCTTTAGGAATGCACCAAGTAATCTCTGCTTTTCCGGACCTGGCTGCTGGATTTCATCTTCTGGGACAACTGATTGGCCCCCATTATTGTCTTCTTCAGGTACTTCATGCTGAATAGGCTCCTCTTCTAGTGATCCATTGTCCACAAAATAATGAACCAGTTCGGTGTTCAACCCTGATGGTTGTGAAGGCATGTCCATGCTTTCATCCTCATTGGTGGTAGATACATTATTTCCAGTGATATTCATCACGGCCTCTGCCAGCCATGATGGTGCACTTACCTGGGTTGGCATGGTCAATTGCTCATTTTCAGTTGCATCAGTG
Organism: Pinus albicaulis; assembly: GCA_034641835.2. Classification (NCBI taxonomy): domain Eukaryota; kingdom Viridiplantae; phylum Streptophyta; class Pinopsida; order Pinales; family Pinaceae; genus Pinus; species Pinus albicaulis. Next base: position 9,684 of record JAXQQM020058708.1, on the reverse strand, counting down.
GGTGTCACAGCCTCATTGATATTGTTAGTTGGTTCATCACTGAACTGTGTCTCACTTACATGCTCAACATCATCACCACCACAGAAAAACCCTTCAGAAAGGGACATTATACCTTCAGCAGCAGCTACATCTTCTTGGGCACCAACATGCTCTTCTAAGTTCTCTGTTTCTTGACCTTCCACTTCAAATGATTGGCTACATGTTGTAGAGCTATAAAAAGGGTCTCTTTCACCTCTAATTACCTCACATTAATATGTCAATCCGGGAGCGTTTTGTTATTCCAAAGAGTGTCTCAGTCTGAGGCTATCACTTGTCAGAGTAATGCTAGTAGTACAGTGTTTAAGAAATACAAGAGTAAACGGATGCTTGTCTGTAACTAAATTACTTCAAAAGAATAAATCACATATTCAGAAAACTAGGCAGCTTATCAGTCAAGGGTTCGGCAGCGATAACCCATCCCTTCGGAAACTGATGGAAAGGAAATTAGAGCATAGACCATGGGTCTGGGAGCTAGACAGTGAATGCCAAAGCTCACTACAGCCTTAGATCATCTCTCACACCAAAACAACAAATGCGAGTAAATGGAATAGCAAATAAAGAATTGAACAGCAAATCTGGAATGGAACAGTAATTCTAAAATGGAACAGCAATCGAACAACTAAGTCTCGCGAGTCATAACCAAACTTAATCTATTAACCCAAATGCACTCTTCGCAATCAAATAACAATCTTTCACTCTTAAGGCAAATCACGCAAAACACACTAATGGAACAACATTAACTATTGACAAATTATGGAACAGCTCTAGTAAATCATATACGCACACAACACGCTGAAATAGTAATCTTAATTAACAGGAATTCAACTGTGCTCCCAAACAGAACAGCATTATCTCTGAATCCAATAATCATGAAGAACACTACTTCAAACGAATCTATGACATGAATGTTCAATATAAAAGCTCTGTAACAGAACAATAAGAATATTCAGTTAAGACTAATAACATGCAATTAACTCTGAAAGGATTAATAACTTGATGCAGAGTCAATACACGATTCTATCTGTAAAAACCTCAATGATTTAATCTTAACAGAGCATGTAATATCAACTTATAAAGCATATCAGATTACCAAATAACAACGATAAACAAACCACGCGTAAATCAAATCGTAGTGATACAGAAGCAAGTGTCCTCCGGGGCCGGGCCCTTAGCCTCCAAGGGTACACCGCCTTAAGTTAATCCAGACGCAGAGATGAGATAATCACCAAGCTTATATTAATGCATCGGACAAAAATACAATGAACCAGTTCTCAACGAGACTTAATAATCAGAGCTGATGTTTAACAGAAAATTACATAAAAAATCTATATCATTCTTCCTATATCAAGCTAACAGTGCTGTCCCTTTATATAAAGGTGACGACGGAGATGTCCAAGTAACAAGATAAATAAAGCAGCGATCCCTCAGGATCAAAGATCCTGAGGGATTCGCCAAACTGTTAATCCTTTATCCTTTCTTTTCTTTTGCGCCGAGCTGGTGTCTTCTCCTCCTTTTCCGGGCCGATTTGCTTTGATCTGTTTAGCCTTGTTTGCATTCGGTTCTCCTTCAGAGGGACAGCAATTATCTCGACTTTGTCCTTTCCTTTGGAACGGCAACTCCTCGTTTTCTCCTTTTCCTGCACAGAAAATAACCATTATCAGCGGTTAAGTCTTGCATATCAATTCTCACATGTTTTGTTATAATTCCTTATTATTTTCCAAATTCATGATGCAAAAAGGTTTACAAATTCTACTAAAAAGCTACTGAAATAATCATCAAAAGCATACCTTTTTAGTACTCCACACACCCCCCTGCTTACCTTGTTTCATGTCCTCATGAAAACATTGTAGTTGACATGCAGGGCAGTGAGAGAATATGTTGGAGAAGGAGTCTCATGCGGAGGCCTACAGCCATGATGAGTGATTAGATAGTCAAAGAACTGACATGTTTGCCCCTCAGGCATCTCATACAGGGCCTGGTATCCGGGTGCAGGGTGCCAAATAATTGGAGTGCGAAATCTATATCCTAACCAGGATGGCCCTGCTTTCAAAATGCTCTCACCATAGAGGTTCAAACGGTTGGCAGCTAATTCAAAATTCTCATACTTAAATGGTTCCCTGAGCTGGATGTTTGGATTAGAGATTCGGTACCGAAATTTGGCTGCATCAATGGCGAGGTCTTTGATGGAAAGAAAATATTCTAAACTCTGTCGAATGAGTGCCTCATGCATGGGTCCTAACGTTTCAATGACACCCGGAGTCCTTATGAGGTTTCTATGAGCTTTCCACAACTGCATTGGGTTCCTAGGCTCAGCCCTTACTCGTAAATCTAGGCCATGTTCCTGACTCTGGAAAGTATTATAGGCTTTGAGCCACTTAATCTGATTAACCCCAAATGAAATGAATGCTTGTAATTGGATGTCTCCAACAAAAGGGCCAGGGTTCAACTCAGTCTCCTGATCTAGCACAAGGTCATGCAAATAAAGTTCACACAGCAATCTCTGGACCTTCACTCCATAATGTTTACAACAGTCTATAAAGTCATTGACAGTGTTGATTTGTATAGGGGCGCCTGCTTTAACAACTTTTATTTTTAATTGTAAATACCGTTCTAATAAAAACAGAGCATAGTTTTTAGCAAGGGCCCTACATGCTAAAACGTCATTGTATAAAGAACACAAGGTATTCATCTGCTTGATAACAGTATCTAGTCTACGGGTTACCTGTGCAACTTCCTCTTGTTCCTTTCGCCACCCTTCAAAGGCCTGGCTTTTGGATTGATTGACGTCCCTTAGTTGCTGCTGTAACTCTTCATATTTTTCTCAGGGGACCGTTTGCTCTCTAAGTTGTTCGGCTTCTTGCCGGGCTTGCTTCATCATCTTATGCAAGGTTTTTGTCTTTGGATCTTTTTTCCATAGGTCAGTGGAGGCCGGGAGTTTTACCTGAACTTTCTTATTATGCTGTTTGGAGTTCAGAACCCTTATTACCCCTGAGGGTGGTGCCTCTGTCTGGATTTTCTTGTCACTGGTCCTTATATCATCCCTTTCTATTTTAACGCGAATATCAGTCTGTTGCTGTTCCTCAACATCATTTGGAACGGCAGCAGGATTTTCAGTAGGGTTTTGAACAGCAGGGCGATTGTTGGCCCTCTTTTTCTTCCCTCCGGTCCTTCTTACCCTCTGGTTTGCTTTTAGAATTCTAATTTGCTGTCTGAGCTGGGTTATTGTATTCAATAATTTCTGCCGTTCCATTCGCAATTTCTTAATTTCCAGCGTTTCATTAGAAGGAACAGCAGGCTGTCTGCTGCGGTTTGGACCATGACTAGTTTCTGGATCTTTTCTGTTGGGGTGCTTCCTCGCTGTTCTGGGGTAGGAACCCTGACTGGTTCTGTCTCTTCCTGAGCAACTGCTTTTTCTACTCCTACTCCCTCCGGAATTTCCTCTAGTGTCTTGGGAACAGATTGTTCCCGTTCAGTATCTCTTATCTCCTCTTCATCATGAACAGGCAGATTTCCTTTTTCTGCCTCTACTGCATGTGATTTTTCAGATGCGTTTTCTTCTTGGGGTTTGTCATGGAGGTCTGTTGGACTAGAAGGTTGGCCATACTTGCCCATATTGGCTAGGACTGCGGCCAATTCATCTTCTCCCATTGGGTCTTGTAATGGGCTACCTTCCTGCTGTCCCATTTCCCCCTCCTGTCCGGATTGTTCAACTTCTGCCTCTGTTTCTGTTTCCGAATGCTCAGCTGCTTCCTCTTTTTCCTCTTCGGATTGCTCGTCCTCAATTACCACTGGTTGGCTGGTGCTTTCCTGTAGTTTTTCCATCCTTCCTCGCATCCGAGCTAACCGGGCTGATTTTCTGGGCTTTTCTATCCTTCCTCGCATCCTAGGTAACCGGGCTGATTTTCTGGGCTTCTCTAGCCTTCCTCGCATCCGAGCTAACCGAGCTAATTTTCTGGGCTCCTCTGGCTGCTCGGGTGGATCGATGGCATGCTTGCGCTTTGCCGATTCCTGGTGTATCTCTGGTCGTTCTGATGCACTTGCAACATGTTTTTGTTTTACTAATTCTCTGCGTTTTGCCGGACGTTCTGGTGTGCTTGTAGAATGTTTACGTTTTGGGGATGGCACTGTCAATCCCCCCTTAATCATTACAATCAGCTCTTCCCAGCTGCTCTGCTGCTGGGTGAGACTATGACTAACTACTAATCGTATTAACCCATGGTGACTGACGACTGACTCTACATGCTGTGCCTTTTATATGCTTCGTGCAGCATCATGCAGTAATGAATTCAGAAGTGCAGGTAGGTTTACAGAGCATTTCCGCTTTAAAACAGCTAAGAGTTTAAGATGTCGTGGTCTTACCACGTCTTTCCTCCCCTCGCAGGTGATGTAGTTCTGCACTGTTCTTGCTAATTCCATCCAGGGTTCTCCTAGCGTTGCTGGCAGAATGCCCTTCCCCTTAATTGTCAAGCTCTGACCTTCGTCCTGGAAAATTTCCATGATCTTCTGTAATCTTTCCTTCTTTAATGTCCATACTGGTCCGGTGGCTGGTAGTCCCGAAACTTCTGCAATTATATCGTCAGTGACTGCTATCCGCTTCTCCCTTACTGTGGAGTGATCATCCTGCAGGTTTTGCAAAAATTCCATCGCTACTGTTTCATCAGACTCCTGCAGGCGACTGAGATAATTCAACCATCCTGCTCTTTCCAGGATCTCCAGGGCAGTAGCGGAGATTGTCAACTTCTGAGGTTTTCTTCGAATTGCCCTTCCTCCCATGGTTTCACTGTGGATTCTCAATGGAACATCAACTACTTGTGCTGTTTGAAACACAGAGAGGGTGATAATCGCAAGATTTCGAGAAAAAAACACAGAGTATGCAACAATGCAACAGAAATGGATTATGAACAGCAACTTGTGTAAAAATAGAAATGCCATGCCGTTAAGCCATGCCAAACCGTCGTACACTATCTTTCCCGAATGGTGAGCTGACACGTAATTCAGGGAATAATGTGGTTAACCTCCCCCCCCCGCAATGTGATAGGCTGTCCCAGCCGGCAAATAAAGGAGCAGCACCCGATTTGCAACCGAGTCAGAAAGGAACAACATATGGAATTATGCCATGTTTAGAAGGACAACGAATTACCGAAATCGAGGCGGAGAGTTGATCGCGTATTACATAAGAGGCTGCTATGTTATGATATGAGGCTGGTGGTAGGACATCTGTCGTACTTGCCAAATCTCAAGTGGTCATGGTCACTTCCTTTGCCATGATTGGTGATGATAAATGTTCATGCGATGTATAAATCGGGAAATAATATATGATTAGTTCCTAGGATATAAGAAACAAAGAGTATTAGTATCTTACCCATTGGTGTAACCAAGGTGACTTCAATACCATTAACAGCGCTCTGCTGCCGACAGGTGTCCATAACCTTGGCAGAGTTGTTTTTTTCACCCTCGGAACCATGATCCTTTGTGTATACTTAGGAATGTTGTTATGTCAAAATGTAGGCCATTATGCTGGCTTGGTGACCAATTAACCATAATGCCATTCACGAGGAAGGAGTGAAACGTGGGCAGGCCGGCTCATGATGAGACCTCCTGTTCCAAGGTTCGTTTATTTGATATACCTTTTGGACCATATCCCTGGTGTGGTGGCCATAATGGGAATGCCACTTCACTTCCATCCTCATGATCATGGTAGGCTGGCTCTTGATGAGACCCCTTATTCTGCATTTGACATCTCACATATCATGTTCAGATATTTTTTTTTTCATAGAGTACTTTTCCTTATTTATACACAAAGGGTGGTTCAACACTCCTTAAGAGTAGGAATGGTGGAAGAAGTCTTATCATCTCAATAGGAAGATATAAGCCCTTTGCTCTTATTCCTAAATAATAATCAAAGAGGGTTAAAGGGATTAGCATGATAAAGATAACCAATCAGGGAAAAATTAGTAAAACAATGACAACAAAAGATAAGAAATAAGTATGTCCTTCCTTTTGTCCTCTTACTAATGCAGAGCCTTATAGATATAGCGATTTATGGTTTGCGGATTTTGGTATGTTGTGATTTTATATTCATTGCACAAGTACATAGTTGTATCTTAAAGACTTGAAAGAATACGGGCAAGAAGCATCCTCAATTTAGATCAGCAAAAGGAATAAGCTGTTTCACAAGGAGAGCAAAAGTATGCTAGTGGTGTTCCTTTGGAAAAAGAAACAACGACGGATGATAGAAAAAGGAACAGCAAAAATGCAAATGCCGTTCCTTTGAAAAAGGAACAGAAAAAATAAAAATACTATAAAAACACTCAAAATGCCGTTCCTTTGAAAAAGGAACAACAGCAACAAGAATGCTGTTTTTTGGAAAAAAAAAAAAAGGAACAGTGGTAACCAAAAATGCTGTTCCTTTGGAAAAGGAACAGAAAAAGACGTAAAAATGCCGTTCCTTTGGAAAAGGAACAGCAGAGATCAGAATGATGTTCCTTTAGAAAAGGAACATCAAAACAAGCAAAGCCAACAACATAAAAAACACGCAAATGCCATTTTTTAGAACGGCAAAAATCGAAACTTTGAGAAAGAAAAGGAAGAGAAAAAAAATGATAAGAAAACATTTAATTCAAACATATGTACAAGAACGACTCAAAGACAAGAACTTATGTACAAATTGTAAAAAGAAATGAATTCCTTAATGAATTACAGGTGAGGAAGATTTCTCTTCCTCTCCTAAAATCTCCATATCAGTGTCTCGGCATAGCTGCTGGCAGAAGGATTCCCGAGTGAGTGGTTTGCGATAGAGACGAACTCGGTGGCAATTTACTTTGAATGCATATCCAGAACCGTCAATGGTAATTAGAGTAAGGGTTCCGTTGTCATGCACCTTCTGGATTTCGTATGGTCCCAACCATCGAGTCTGAAGTTTCCCAGGGAAGTCCTGTAACTGAGAGTTGTATAACAGAGCCCAGTCTCCCTCGTGGAAGACTTTGTTTTTGATGAGCGCATCATGCCATTTAGCTCGCTGCTGTTGAATCAATGCTGTATTTTGTAGTGCAGAGAGCCTAATTTTGTCTAATTCATTGATCTGCTGTAGTCGATTGATTTGTGCCTCGCTTAGATCTAGGCCAACTTCCTGTGCTGTCCGTAATGTTTGGATTTCGAATTCTATGGGAAAAATGGGTCGTTTTCCAAACACTAATTGATAAGGTGAGTAACCGGTGGTGCTCCTCCATGTGGTTCTATAGGCCCACAGTGCTTCAGGTAGTCGGGTAGCCCAATCACGCCTATGTGACGCAATGGTTTTCGTTAGGATTGATTCTATTATCTTATTGCTACTTTCTACCTGCCCATTCGCCTGTGGGTGATATGGAGTAGTGATTTTATGCTGGACGTGATAATTTTTGAGTGTTGCAGCTAATCTATTCCCAGCAAATTGTGGTCCTCCATCTGTAATGATTTCCCTTGGAAGGCCATAACGTACAAATAGATGGAACAGGAACTGTATGACAGAGTCCTCTGTGGCTCTTGGCAATGCTTCTGCCTCAACCCATTTGGTGACATATTCCGTTGCCACCAAGATATATGTTTTCTGATTTGATGAGGGGTTGATGGGTCCAACGAAATCAAGAGCCCATCGCTCGAATGGTTCGATGACTAACTGTGGTTTCAGAGGCATCTCATCAGCTTGACCGGGTCGTCCTGCTCGCTGGCAGCTGTCACAGGCTTGGACAAATTTCTTTGCATCTTTGAAAATCGTAGGCCAGTAATATCCTGTCTGCAATACTTTGTGTCCAGTTCTTCACTCAGCGAAGTGTCCACCACACGGTCCATCGTGACAGGCTTTTAGGATGTCAAAGATTTCATCCTCTCGAACACATCGCCTGATATGCATGTCTGCCCCTGTGTGAAACAAATAGCCCCCAATCCACGAGAATCGAGAAATCTTCTGAACAATCTGCTTGCGCTCATTAGGGGTTAAATGTTTTGGTAGTTTACCTACTGCGAGGTAGTTGGCAACATCAGCATACCAGGGTGTTTGAACGGCAACAGCAAACAGGTGCTCATCTGGAAATTGATCTTCAACTGATGCTGCATCGATTGGTTTTGGTATTCTCGAAAGAAAATCGGCTACAGGGTTTTCTTTGCCAGGCCGATCCTTGATTGTGATATCGAATTCCTGCAATAAAATCAACCATCTAGTTATTCTGGCATTTGTGACAGGCTTATTTGCTAAATATTTTATGGCAGAATGGTCTATATACAAGATAACAGGATAGCCTGTAATATAATGTCTAAACTTATTGACAGCATGTATTACAGCTAGGAATTCTTTTTCAGTAACAGTGTAATTTAATTCAGCAGGGGATAAATTTTTGCTGATGTAATAGATAGCATATGGTTTTTTATCCTCTTCCTGCCCAAGGACTGCGCCAATAGTTGTATCTGAGGCATCAGATGATATCTGGAACGGTAGGTCCCAGTTTGGTCCTCGAAGGACTGGGGCTGTGGATACGAGCTTCTTTAAATCCTCGAAAGCACGGTCACATTTTTTTGTCCAAAGAAAATCAACGTTACCAGTTAGTGCATATAAAGGAGCAGAAATGTGCGAATAATGTTCTATAAATCGTCTATAATAACCAGAAAATCCAAGAAAGCTGCGTACCTCTGTTTGAGTAGTAGGAGTGGGAATGAGCAAAAGTATTTGGATTTTGGCCGGGTCTACCTGAATGCCGGCTGCTGAAACATAATGTCCTAGAATAAGTCCTTCAGTCATCATCATGAAACATTTTTCGTGGCTTAAGAAAAGCCTGGTAACAATGCAGCGTTGTAGGACTTTTTCTAGGGTGTCTAGAGCTAGATCAAAATCATCTCTATATGGTGTAAAGTCATCCATGTAAACTTCAAGTCCATCATTTATTAAATCTGCAAAAATGCTAAGGATAGCCCTTTGGAATGTGGCAGGAGCATTACATAGGCCAAAAGGTAGAACTCGATAGGCAAATATTCCCCAGGGACAAGTAAAAGTAGTTTTATCCTGGTCTTCAGGGGCAATCTTAATCTGATTGTATCCACTGAAGCCATCCAGGAAAGAAAAGAATTTCTTTCCTGCTAAAGTATCTAATACTTGGTCTATGAATGGGAGAGGAAAATGATCTTTCTGTGTTGCCTTATTTAGTTCCCTATAATCCACACAGATTCTCCATTTTCCATTCTTTTTTGGTACCACCACAAGCAGAGAGACCCATTTACTATCAGAAATAGGATAGATAAAATTGACATCTAAAAGTTTCTGAAGTTTAGCTTTTACCACATCCTTTAGATGAGGATTAAGTCTCCTTTGCGGCTGACGAACAGGTCTGGCATCTTTTTCTATATAAATGTGGTGTGTACATAATTGGGGATCGATTCCTTTCATATCAGGGTAATCCCATGCAAATGATTCTTGATATTTTGTTAACAGATGGATGAGCTTTGTTTCTTGTTCAGGCGTGAGATTGGCATTGATGTTTAAAGTTTTTCCCGGTTCAATTTCCACAGTTTTACTATTTGCAACAGAAGTAACAGGTATCGTTTGGTCATGCGTATCTTTCACAGGATCTTCCTCCAATTCATTATCAAATGCTGCTTCTATCATGTGACACTGTGTGT
>JAXQQM020059813.1:0-45634 GCA_034641835.2 Pinus albicaulis | reverse complement strand
AGCCATGATGAACATGTTGTATGGGAGAGAAAACGTTGATACTTTCCTATCATATTGGCTTCCTCTAATGCACACAATTTCCACTAAAGGGATGATATTTAATTAGGAAAGAATTATTGCATCCTCCCTCAAAACAAACATTTGAGCAGCCAAGAATCCAAAAAGAGGACAACCATTAGAGTTTTATATGGCTTCTTATCTCATTAATGCAGCTTGTCAAAATTGTGAATTCGAGGGATGGAATTTAAAATGGACTCTAGAAGTTCCAGAGTCTATACACATTTATTATTAAATCTTTTGGAGCACAGGCTACAAAGGCATGTATGAGGAAATTTCATAATTATCCATTCCTCCTTTGCACCTTGCAATCTTTGGTGAATAACCTCCATGTATGTCTGAAAGTGTTAGGAACACACTTCCTAATGTAGCTGATTGGTTCCCTGTTGGGAAAGAAACCTATATTATGGTTTTCGGCATTTACAAGGCTCCTCATCCTCTCCCCACACTGGTGATAGATAAAGTTCTTTTACAGGAGGTTTGCTATCAATTGACTACCAGGATGTCCAAAACATTAGTAAGGAAAAAAGGGATTGTGGCATGTGTTCCCTTTGAAAATTGGAGCATACGCTCTCGAGAACTTTAAGTAGGCTGAAGTAGAAGTTGAATACTTTAAAGGTTTCTTATTTTTTTATTTAAGATTATAGATATATGACCCAAAATGTGTTGTAGCCACACATTGTAAGGAAATTGGCCTCAGATGGACTTATTCTCATTTTAAATATAATGATGAGGATGAGATCAAAATATTCTACAATGCTTCTAGAGAAGTAGGGACAAATTAACATTAAGAAGAGGAGGAATAATAATCATATAATGACACCCAAGAAAGCATGAGTCTCGAAGCTAGGGTGACCTACTCTAAATAAAGAAAGGGCAAGAAAGCAACAAATAAAAATGAAAGAATCAGAAGGATGACAAGAAGAAAGTAACCCAACAAGAAATAAAAGAATATGATCAAACCCTAAAAGAGAAAGAGGAATCCCAATAGAATAAAGAGGATTTCAAAAGGAGTAAGAAAAAAATAGCTCAAAATAAACAATAGATGAAAAGAAAAAGGGAAGAAGAAGGGCTCAAAAAATAAGTTGAATAGGAGTGGCGCAAAAAAGAAGAAGAAGATAAAAGGAAACATGAGGTGGAACAAAAGAAAAAGAAAGAAGAGGAAGAAATGAGAAAGAAACTGGAAGAGGAAGAACTTAAAATAAAAGCAGAGGAATAACAAAGGAGGAAAATTGAAGAAGAAAAGAAGCATAAAGAAGAAGAAGAAGCCAAAAAGAAACGAGAAGATTTAGACTAGAAAATTGAACAAGATTTGATCAAATTGACTGGGGATCAAAAATTGAAAACATCATAAATGAAATTAGATATGCCTCCTTTTGATATTCCCCCATCCACTCCCATTACTAGTGCGCATTTTCCACTACACAAATTGGGTATTCTACAAGAATAAGAAGAAGAAGTGTTGGATTTACTAGACTCACTTTTGATCAAATTCAATGTAAGATCGTGCACGAAAGACATAAGTTATATGTCAAGAATCCATCTAAGCCCATATCGGGTGTCATAGAGAAGGAAATTATCATAAATACCACCATGAACCCATAAATGATTGCCTCAGTCGTAACCGATTTTGTGACAACCATGGAACTAAATGTGAGTAGATTGAACAAACATGTTGTTGATCTATAGGTCAATATTATTTCCTCTGAATAGAGAGTTTCATAGGTATAGAGGGATAACCAAGAATTTATTTCTTCCCACTCTTAGGGTAAAGGATTACAAGCTTCTATTTTAAATGAGTTGCAGATAATATCGGAGAAAATAGACCTAGTATATGAAGAAACGATGACTTTTCATCAGGTCATGGCCTTGTTCCCTAATATGCACAAAGAATCAAAAGAAAGGGGAATGATGATCAAATTTGTCACAATAGTAGTTGAACATATAAATGAATGGACCAAGCACTACCCTAATTCACCAAAAGAACATCCTAGAAAACATTGGATCACAACAAAGAACAATAAAGTAGTCGTGCATATCAAAATGGAGTCACACGATAATATGGATAAAGATATGGACAGAGTGATGGCATCTCACTGACACCTACTTGGCCCATTGGAGTCTCTTTTTGAATTGCACAATATTCCTACTATTGTCCCATTAGGTGAAACAAGAGAAAAGGCGGAATTTAAACCAAAAATATAAGCACTCTTAGAACCTATCAGGCAAGTTTTTGCAAGGGAGGGCCCGGAAGTTACTAAGGAAACAATCACTCAGTACATGGTTGAACTTTTGAGGCTATACACTAAATTGGTAACTCTATCAATCCAAGTAAAAGGAAAAAAGTCTGCCTTAGTACTAGATGCACTAGAGTGACTTCAAATACAAGGAGATGAGCTACAACATCATATCCTGACTCTCGCAACGGAGTATTAGCTTTAGCGGACATATTTAGTTCTGGAAATGCAAGTTGATGTTCCAGACCTTTCTATTACTATATTAGTTGATCAGCATTATTTATTTTCTTGATATTAATGTAAGTAGTATTTTGTTAAGAATACATTAGCTCATAGAATAGGAAGAGTCATATGGAATTTGAAAAGTAATTGAGGGTATGTGAAAGGTCACCTTGTCTTCTATAAATATATCCTCATGGCTCAATGTAAGGTACTTTACTTTTGGAGTGAATTGGTGCATATTGTTGGGAGAGATAATACACATTTGGTGAATGCAAGTGGTGATTTTGTACTTCCACTTATGGATGTCATGGATTTTTCATGTGATAATGCTATGAGTATTTCAGCTTTTCAAGCTCTTTGAATTCAAGTGTGAAATTTTGTCACTTTCCATCAATAGTTGTAGGATTTCTCTTGCGACGATCAAATGGTATGTGTTGTGCATATTTTATCCTTATGTCAGTGAATTGTTTTATTGATTTGGGCATATATCATGTATTGAATTGTATGCTTTACATGCTTTCATGATATTATTGGTTATGAAATTGTTTATGACCAATGAACTTATTTGTATCACATACGTGGGTTTTATTTGAAGCTTTGATAACACTACTTCTCTTAAGATTCATTCCAATGCTACTTGGTTGTTGTCATATGCATAAAATTTCACATGTTTGAAATCCATAGGTCACTTATTTACATCTGTTAAAGGTTTTATCTTGTTCTCTAATGATTGTTGTTTGTTTCGTCCAAAGTGAACTATAAGCAACATGATGGATGTCGAGCCTACATACCGAGTAGGACTCTTAAACCAAGCATTGTAGAAGGATAATTTGGATTCTACACCGGGTAGGTCCTTTTTCATTGGTGGCACATTTCGACCTGTCAATATATTTTTATCGCTAGAAGGAGGGCCAAATGTGTTGTATGGCTAATAGGAATCCTCGTTCTCATCTCGATCCTTATCAATAAGCTACCAACCAATCCCCTACCCCTGCAAAGTATCCTCCTCAAGGAAACCATTTCTAATGATACCCCTTAATACCCCCCTACTCAAGAACCACCTCCCCTTGAAGACACCCCTGATGATTCAGAAGTTTCCTATGAAGTCACCTTTGAACAACTGAGAGCTCTACACCCCATTACTTGTTATTTTGCTAAGAGTCTCGGACTCATCCCTGGTGCTGCTAACCTATCCCACACATGTGCAACCCGAGCTCCCAAAACTTGTAAAGGCATCCTAATTAGCTTGGTCAAAGAATTGGTTAACATGATTTTAGATGACTTTGTAGATGTTGTTGAAAGAGAAGAGATAGTAGGCCTACAAATTCAAGCTAGTTCAAAGGAGGAAAATCCTAAGGGAGATCATTTACAAGACGAGAACCAACGACATGAGAATGTTGAAAACACTAAAATACCATAGGGTCAAGAGAATAATATAAATCAAGAAAATATAAGAAATGAGGAAAAAATCTGGAACGAAATGAATCTCATAAATGAAACGATTATGAGAAATATAAGGAATCTAAGGGTTCTAAGGAATCAAAGGAACTGGGAGAACCCACCTGAAAATAGTGAAGGCTTTGGATCTAATTCAGAAAGTGGCACAGAAGAAAACAACAATATGGCTCACAACCAATCAAGTGCTAACTAGAAACAATCATTGGCTTGGATGGCTTAATCCCCTCTCGATATCTAAGGTCCACTTCATGACCCTTTGGGTATTGCAGTCCATCTGTCTTCACTAATTTTTATTAGCCACGAAGTTTCTAGTTTTAAGCAAAAATTCACTACTCTATTATTAAATAGAGGAAGGAATGTTATTTAGAGAATAGAAAGGATATATGACCAGTGGTTTTTCAACACCCAATTGCCATTCGAAATGAGCAAAGCTACGTAAAAACTCCATGCACACAATAGAACAAAAATAAACTGCATTGATAACTTGTGTGGAGCTTTCATTAAGCGAAAAATCCACACAAGCAAAGCTCCTCACAAATGTGTGAATGAAATTTCCCACCTCGAAAACAATGATACCTTCGCACAATTATATGACTTCAAGAGAGTGGTGCACCTATTGAATTCTAAATTTCAAGTTTACACTTTAGAATACACTTTTCTATACTTTGAATTGAAGGCAAAAGTATTATGTTAGCGGGTAATTTTCACGCATGAGAATCTTTTGTCGAACAATCCCTATCCACCAAACACATTTTAGTTTAGTGAGAAGTAACAATTTTTGTTAGGTGAATGAAAACTATGATATTTGCAAAGTTCTGAGTAGAATACTACTTTTATTATGCCGTAAGACGTCACTATTTGAAAACAACTCTCCTAGCTGCCACTGTGTCCATGTTTGAGCTTTTGGATTAAATGTTAGACGATTGAAATGTTTTAGGCCATTAGATCAAATAACAAAATTATTTTTAAATGCTTATAACCTTTATTCTTTTAAAATTTTACTCAATAAAATGTATCTAAATTTTCATACATCCAAATATACATAAGTTTCTTGTTATGTACCAAGAAAGTATGATAGAAAGGTTGTAATGTCATGTTTAACATTTTGACTATGTCAAATTGCACAAAATTAAAAATATAAGTAAATTAAATAAAAATATTGACATAATGTAATGAACATTTTAACTAGGTCAAAATACAATTAAAAATAATAATAAAATAAAACAATGATAAACTATAAATACAGCCCATGGTATTGACCCATGGTATTAATGTGGAATATAGTTTCTTTATAGGGGGAACTAAGATGACCTAAATCAATCTTAACTCTGGATATAAACTAATTATTTAATAAAATTATTTTTAAATGTTTATAACCATTATTCTTTTAAAATTTTACTTAATAAAATGAATCTAAATTTTCATACATCCAAATATACATAGTTTTTCTTGTTCTATATTATTTTTGTTACAACTATTTTTTGGAATAGTTTTTCTTGTTCTATATTATTTTTGTTACAACTATTTTATTATTCCAAAAATACATGTTTTTTTTTTGTTATATATTATTTATGTTTCAATTGTTTTATAATTCATGAGTATTATTTCTTAATATATAAAAAATTAAATTAATAATGATTTTTTTTTAAATATATGATCTTTTTTAAATTTCCAAATTATTTACATGATTTATCTTGAGCAATAATGATGAATGTTCATAATTCTCATTTCTTAAATAACACTAAATTTACCTTTAAAAGGGTCACTAACAATTGTTTGTATTAAAGTCAAGGTAACAATTGTTTGTATCAAAGTCAAGGATACAAAAGAAAGGAGACATGGTGAAGAGAAGCTTCCAACCTTACAACAAGCCCTAAAAAGGCATAATGTTGAATGTATGGAAACCATTTTCCCTGATACACATGAGAAGTGCAATGAAAAATCTTCGTATTTGGAAAATGTCACGAAGATTATCTCATGTACCATTCATTTAGATCTGAAGTATATCGAGAATAAAAGTAGGACAATGGATACTTATCAAGAATGTATGATTCTTTTTAAAGAAACGACATTGACAAGGCTATGGAGGACCAAATAATAGAATTAAAAACAGAAGAGGACTCTTCAGAAAATGGGTTAGTCAAGGATTTTGGAATCCATATGTGCTACATTATCTCAATGATTCAATCAAGTGCACAAAAAGAGATAGACAATAGTGATATAAAGACAATTTATTCATAAACAAGAGAAAGTTAGAATTATAACCCGAGATAGAGTTATGGGAAGAGAAACATTCCAATTGTAAGGAGGAGTCAAAGTTACATGAGCAGTAGTTCACTCAACATAATTCTCCACCACTTATTCTGGAGGATAAAGTTCCTACTACCTCATCAATTGAAGAAGGCCCACATGAGAAAATCAGAAGAGATTCCTCAATGTTATTTTCATTTGACATTCAGGCACTCTACTTTTTTTTGTCTAGTAGTCTCTTTAACTCTGCCCTTAAATTCAATGACTCGGAAAATACTAGACAAAAGACACTTACTTATTGCAATCATTTGAAAAAAAACGTATCTCTAAAGGGTCACTTGGGGAGGAATCTATTATTTAAAAGATCAGGAAAATAATTTCAATTCAAAACAAAAATGTACTATCACTAGGTAAGGGAGTTATTACATTTAAAAAAATTTCCCATTCTTGTCACTACAAAATTTGATTGTTGCTTTTTATTTGATGGGAAAATAAATGATCTTTAAAAGGCACTAAAGTTTTGAATTATGATCCTTAAAGAAGTCGCTAGATTCCCTGATTATGAGTTGATGTTTTCTTCTTACTTTTGGGTCTTCATGATGTTTGTTATTCTGACTTTGGTGAAAAGTTCCAAAGAAATGGAATATTGGTCGTTCAAAGAGGAATTATGGAAATATGATTGTAGATAATTTATTAATATAAATTTTCTGAACTGAGATTAATTAATCATCCCCAAGGGTTAAAAAGGGCCCAAATGTCTCTTATCCATAAAATTGATGATTAAGATAACTCTATGCTCTATATTCAAATGACAGGTGAAGGTGGATTTACCATACTTAACCTTCTTAGTAGTCTCTTATGAAGTACAACATGTCATAGTGATAAGTTTTTATTCCATTAAATAATTCTAGTTGTAAGAGTCAGAGTTCTAGGAGTAGTATCAGAGGAATTAAACATTACAAATGTGATAGAAGCAAATAATTTCGTGGAAGGGTAAGTCTGCCCAACTTGGTCATAAAAACCAAGTGCGTCCTTCATGCAGGAAAAAAAATAAACATGCAGATTTCGTCATATAGAGGTCTTCAGTACTTTGGCCAAAATTTCTCATCCATTATGAAAAAACAGATCTTACATGCAATTAATAACAAAGAAGTTGTTCAACATCAATTACCCAATATGGATATTTTGATTTGAGGTCCAATAAACATAGTTCTCCACCCCTTATTCTAGAGGATCAACTGGAGCCAAGAAATTTCCTACTACCTCTTCTTTCTTATATGCTATTCTTTCCTATACCACAACCTTACGGCGTTTCCTTTGCAACATGTGGTGCAATTGCTAGTTTAGTTTTATTTTGATACTGGTTTAATGTGTAATATTTTGGATAAATCTATGTAAATATCATGAGAACCGTTCTATAAAACGATATTTTTCTTTATCAATTAATTAGCGGATTGACTTAGGATCTATGTAGTATCTTTCAATGGAGAGCGTTTCCATATATCTTAATTATCTATGTAATTAGTGGAAGAGATTTCCATGCTATACGATGTGGAGGTCTCCTACAATTTTTCTTTTTAATTATTAGTTTGTTGACCCTGCGAGTGGATATGAATTTCTACTTCATATGACCTATTTACATTAAAAATTATAAAATTATGCCATCGCTAATTAATGTTTGAAAGTTGTTGAGTAATCGTAGCTTGTCGAAGTGTAGAGGTGTGTATGTGTGAAGGTTTATGTTCCTTGCTCCACATACTATTCTTTCACACATCATTAGGGTTCACAGTAATTAATAACAACTTCGAATGTTAATGACTAACTGAAAAACTTTATTGAGTTGTGTGGAGGTGGTTGTGTAGAGGAAGTGTGTGTAGAGAACAAACGCTTGTGTGGAAACCTTTTATTATGTGGAAATATTTGTACGGGGAAAATCAATTAATTCACTGTAAAAGTAGTGACTATGTTGTATCACAACTATTATTCTTATTGAAACTACCTTGACCTTCTCACTAGACGAGGCGAGAACAATGAAAAAAAGTAGTAACACAATACAAAATAGAAAATAAATTTCCAATTGCAAAACTTTTTCCGATGATAAATGGTTTCAATATAGTACACCAACGTCCTTCTAACGATAAACACTTTCAATACACCAACTTTTGTTTATGTAAACCGAAATATACATGTCAACTAGATAAGAAAATTTCAAAGAATCTGCAATCGAGATCAATAACAAATCAGCCCATTTATATAATAATAAGCCAGAAAATATTTTAATCCAAAGTTACAAACAACTACAATATTTCAGGCTCCCTCTTAAGGTGTATCCTAATCTCCTTATCATAATGTGCATTAGACAAGTAAGAAATAATGAATATAAAAATGTTCATTTATGTATTTTCTAAGAAAGCATCCAAACCACTATAGTGAATAATACAACCATTTCACAAAGAGAAAACTCTTTTTTTTGTTATTTAAATAAAATTTAAAAAATAACTACAACTTTAAAAAATTACCCAAATTTTTTCTTAAATAATATATATATATATATATATATATATATATATATATATATAAACAAACTTACACCAATCATGTGGTCATACATAATGGTCCGTATGAATACGTTATGAATGATATGGCTCCATAGTTACTGCAGTAACATTATTATACAATGCTATTTTAGTTGTCGAGCTTAGAAGCCACACAAGTATCATCATAGACTCAATAGCTTTCTCCATTTTTCTCTTTATCCCAAATCCACAACAGCTTTCTCCATTTTTCTCTCTATCCCATATCTAACGACCTCATCGACTTGCAAACATACATATAAATATTGCAGGTCTTAAAGAGTCATTGAAGATGCAATCTGAAAAAGGAAATGTCGAAGTGATGGTTTTTGAATTTGTCAAGTGAGGGATGCTTTAATGACAATAACCTAGTGGATTCAGGTTTGATGAATGTTCTACCTTGAATTTGGATAGTTTTTAACTACTTTATATGGAATTTGGTGAAAATTCATATAGCTGTATTGAGTTGGACATATAGAGTTGTGCAAATTTGAAGAGTGATATAGTAGTATTGAGTTGGATATCATGTGATATAGAAATTTGAGTAAATTATAGTTGTAAAGGTTTTAGAAATTTTTTGTTGAGTTGGATATATTATAAATAAACTTGAGCAAATTACAATTGAAAAGGTTTAGGAAATTGTTTGTTTTTGGTTTAAAGTTAATTGTTAAGTAGATACTGTAAGATATGTTATTGGAAAAATGTTTCGAAAACTTTTGGTTTTATATGGAGTTTAGCGGGATATCATGTCCAATGTGATGTATGGTTAAAAAAATTATGCAAAATCATTGAAATTATTGTATATGGAATAGAGGTGGAGAAGGTGAAACTTTGGTTGGTATCAATATTGTCTAGGAAATTGTGGGACCTCATGTTCAACGTAATATATGGTGGAGAAAGTCATGCAAAATCATTGAATTTATTGTATAGGGAATTGTAATATATGGTGAAGAAAATCATGCAAAATCATTGAATTTATTGTATAGGAAATAGAGGTGAAGGAGGTGAAAATTTGGTTAGTATCGATATTGTCTAGAAAATTGATCCATGTTCTAAGACATTTAAAGAATGTTGTTGGAACTATTTCATTGTATATAAAATTTAGTGAGACTTCATATGGAGTGAGACATATTCATGAAGACAAGTTTGCAAACTAGTGAATTCCATCAAGAAATTGGTTGGCAATGGTATTGACTAGTACATAGAGGTGAACAAGCTAGGGAAATTAATGGATGGGTTTTCTTCCTCAATGCTAATAGTGGATTATAGTAAAGTTTAGTTTCTTGAATTAGTTTCCATGGGAGGATTTTGTTATACCATCACGTCAATCTATCCAAGATTCAAAGTAGTGAAATTGGATAAGTCAAACTTAATGTGTATGAGTTCTAAGAATGTGTCATTTTTCCACCCCCTACTCCAATAGGTAGTAAGAAATATTCAAGCCATACCTCAATAACTTTCAACCCCTCATAATTTCCATTCTTATCTATGGAAACCCCATCCCAACCATTCTCCCATAAGATCAGAAATGATTCAGTTTGGGGCTATGTGTATATAACTAGATATAATCTTGTCCCTAGGTTATGACTTCAGGGAATGTTGTCCCCTTCTCAACCCAAAACTGAACTTCTCAAATGTTTTCCTACAATCTAGGATAATGCCATATAAGTGGTACTTAACACACTGAAAGAAAAAAATAATGTAATCCGATGGTATTTCCCACATTCTATCTCAAACCCTAACTGAAATAAAAATTATATAAATACACCGTCATTTTTTGCCCTTTTGTTGGGGAGGCACTCAAAGGAAAAGGGTTCTTTGCCTTAGAATTTAGAGAAATTGTTATGAATAAGAAATAGACTCAGGGAAGATTCAAATACCCCTTTGATAACCCTTATGCCTAACACTTTACATTAATTCATACACACACATGAACTAAGTTAAATAAGAATTCTCATTTTTGGTGTGGTAAGAGCCACTCCTAAAACTAATTTATTTTGCAAGAAGCCCGATAGGAGGAAGAATAATTGGTAAATAAGGATTCCGTTGGAAGAAGAGTCAAGGAGAGGTTATTTATAAAAGGTATATTTTATGAAATTTTTTCTAGGAGATATGTTTATAGATTTTCATCTCACTACTCAGAGATTACACCATCCAATTTTAGGAAGAACTTTCCTTATCTGAGGGAGAAGAATCCTCCCATAGGACTACTCTCTCAGACACTATGATTCTGATAGAATGGGCTTATTGGATCCCAAATATAGGACACACAATTAGATGATTCAACCAATACATGTAGACTTTAGACCTTTACTAGAATATGAAGTTTTTACTAGGATAGACTATCTTAGACTAACACAAGAACCGTATGGGAATCCTAGACTAGAGAATGGAGAGGATTGAACGACACCTCGACATTCCTCTAGCGGAGGGTGGTACCATATGCATATACGAAATATATCTGATACAAAAGATGAACATATATAGAAGTTGTGTGACTTTTGTATATTCAAATATTTCGTATACGCACATGTTTTTTGTATATGCACAACTTTCGTATATGTGCATATTTTCCATATATGTGCATATCAAGAAGTTGTGCATATACAATAGATGCACATATACAGGAGTTTCACATATAAGGAAGATATGTGCATATAAGGACACTGCGCATATATGGAAGATATGTGCATATACAGAAGATACACATATACAGAAGCTACCCATATATGGAAGATATGCTCATATACAGAAGATATTCATATACACATATACACACAACTTCTGTATATGTGCATATATTGCATATATACACACATAGTTTGTATATTCATATCTTTTGTACATACGCATATCTTCCATATATGTGCAACTTTCGTATAAGTGTAACTTTCGTATATGCACATATCTTATGTATATGCGTGACTTCTGTATATGCACATATCTTCAGTGTATGCATAACTTCTGTATATGTGTATCTTTTGTATATGCACATATCTTCCATATATGTGCAACTTTCGTATATTGGTATCTTCCATATACACAAAAGTTGCACATATACTAAAGTTGCGCAGATACGGAAGATATGCACATATATGGAATATACACATCTATGAGAGTTGCACATATACAAAATATATGTGCATATATGGAAGACGTTAACGTATTGTTTGATGTGTATTTTCATGTACTCATATAAAATCATTGTTTGATGTTAACGTGATTTTATCCAGGGATGAATATTGGGGGTTGATTGGACATAGAGACCCATTATCTGAACATCTCAACACTCTCTTTAGAGAAAATCACTTGGTTGATGTCTGTTGTATTCTCCTTGAACCCACGTGGCACAATCGCAAATGTGGGGAGGACTATATTGGTAAGAGACTTGATCGCTCCATGGTACACCAGAATACGATTGAAGTCTTGGGAAATTTTAGGTCGTAGGCTGTGAAAAGTATGTTTCAGATCGTTGTCTTATTATGTTATATTGGCAGGAGGAAAGGGTGCGGAAGGGTATCCCCTTTAAATTCAACAAGACTTGTTTGGATGATGATGACTTCAAAAAACTGGTGACCGAAGTTTGGAATTCCTCTCGGTGGATACAAGGTCAATCAACCATGGACAACATCTCTTGAAATATTTCCGCACTCAAGAGTCGGGTTCAGATATGGGAGCGAGAGAAAAAGGCTCGTTTATATGCAGAAATTAAAGACTTGTCCGATGAAATTAAATGCATTAGTTGTTGCCTCATGGTGGGGAAACCCTCACAGGATACCCTAGATCAATTGTAGTATTTGGAGAAGCGTCGAAAACACATTATGTTGATACATGAGCACACGTGACAGTTGTAGAGTCGTGCTATATGAATTAATGTAGGTAAATATAATACCAATTTCTTTCACAAATTCGCTAACTAGCAGAGAAATGCCAATGTTATCTGGCGTATAAGGGGAGAGGATGGGACCTTTAAACATTATGAAAAGGAGATCTAGAATGAAGCGGCCCAGAATATTGAATAATCAACTAATGTGTGGACTAATATTTCTGATTGAAGGGCTTGGTTTCTTAGCAATTCTGGAGAGGTACCTCTTGGAGATCATACTGCTGGCCCATTCATACTTGTCACTGATGTACTAAAGTTTCTATTGTTGAGATAAATTTCAGGTTCATATTATTCTATTCACTGAAGATAATGCCTTGTGCGTTTAAATTGAGTTTGTAGCCTAAATGCACATTGTGTATTTATGAGTTATTTTATAATGGGAGAAGTTTTCATATGGCTGATATAAACGCTTAATGGAGGATTGTATAACTCCTTAGCACAATACAAGTCTATGCAATAATGATTTCAAATCGGTTCTTAATATCTTTTAGCACTGTACATGTTGCTTGCAATAAAATATAAGTGAAAGAAAAAGGAAAACACCTAAATCCATATACCTTCAATTTGTTTAATGAAATGACATTGTGAAAGACCGAAAACAAACTCAGAAACTCAGTGAAAAATCTAAGATATTCCAAAAGGTTATATTACAAAATTACCTAGTGGCACTAACAACCCTAATAATAGGCCAATGATACCATGAAGGGAACATTTGTGGTTGTTTTAGGCATCCTTCTTTCCCATTAATGGTTAGAAGGTTCTTTTAGGGGCTAAATTTCATGTTCCATTACCTAACTATGTAGGATTCCCTCAATAGGTCATTGTGGTAGTTCAAGATGTCATTAGCCCCATAATAATATAACCTTCTTTTAGGACCTACCTCTTGGGTTTTATCCCAAATGATACCTAGGTTGTAGTGACTCATACTCAATGTTCAAAACTCATAATTCTAACTAGCCCCATCAAATGACCAAGGATACCTTGAAAGGATCCTTTATTGTGGTTCAACAGGTAGTTAGTGGAAATATATAATTATAAGTTTCCTTTCGGCTTGTGTTTCCTCTCTTAATTGTGTTCAAGGACCCAAGGCTCGTGCCTATTTCCTGACAATTTCTTAGATATTCCCATATCCCCACTTGAAGTTTAAATATCCCCTCAAGAGGTCATATATGGTCATTTGATGTGTCATTCATGAACCTTAATCCCTCAACCACCTAAAACCCTGAGAGGTAAAACATGTAGATTTGAGGTGTTGTGTTTGGCCCTAGATGCCTATAAGCTTTGTACTTTAACTACAAAATGGACTTTTAAGTTGACCAAAGGAACTTCATCTTTTTTGGTGTTGTTCATGGCACTTCAACCTAAGAAGTTATGTTTAAGGTTGAAGGTTATTATTTTCCTCCCCCGACTATTGTTAAGGGCCTTAGTATGATATTTGACCATCTTAGAGGAAAAACATGGGGTTTTGGGTGTTGTGTTTGGCCCTAGATACCTAGAATTTGTGTACTTCAACTATGAAATGGGCTTTTAAGTTGACCATATCAAGGCACTTCACCTTTGTTGGTGTTGTTCATGGCACTTCAACCTAAGCAGCTACGTTTAAGTCTGAATTTTATTATTTTCTCCCCCAACTAATTGTTAATTTTGTAACATTGGAAAGTGTTCCAAGTCTCATGTTTTGGGAAGAGGCTTAGACATTAGTATTCCAAAGAACCCAGAAAACGTTTGTGGAAATTCCACTTGGATCATGCTTTATTAAAATAATGAATTATTTTAATGTGATCCCTAAGTCTAAACTTAGGGAAATTAAATAATTAAAGGGTATTAATAAAGCAGAGTGTGAATCTTCTAGAAAATGAAGATCAACTCATCTTTTAATCAGAGCCATTGATTAAGGATATAATCTTAGTCGTTGATTCATAAAGGAGAAGACTATAAGAGAAGCCTTGAGGGCCATTTGGAAAGAAAGTTGAGCACACTCTCAGTACCAAAAGGAAATCAATTTTGAAGTAAGAGAATCCGATTTCATAGGGTGAGGTTGTAGAGGTTGGGTTGCAGAGATAGAAAGATGAGGGGAAAGTGAGTAGAGAGAGAAGAAGGCGGAAGGAATATGAAGAGGAGGCAACATTGAGCAGCAACATTGGCCCTCCATGTAGAGTGACACAGTCCAGCGCAGTGACTGTGCAGAGGGGCCACACAAAGTGACGCAGAGGGAGGAGGACTACCTACCTTGTGTCTGGAATTTTCCAGAGTTCTTGAGAAATTCATCTTAGGTGTATGCTAAATGATCTGCTCGTCATATTATCTATAAAACAATTTTTGCTTCTGAAGAATAATATAAGCCCTCATCTGCTACACCAGTTTTCCCACATTGGGTTTTTCCGGGAACAATTGTCCAAAAATAACTGTGTTCATGTGGTTGTTTCTATTGTGTTTTTTCTTCTTATTTTGATTAAATTGAATGTTGTAGCTGTATTTATTTCAAAATTTACTAAAGCATCTGTAAATAACTTATCATAAATAAGTAAGTGAAATCAATCAATCACTACAGTAGTATTTCCAAATTGAAAATTTCACATGGTATCAGAGCAAAGGGCTAAAGACAAAAAAGGAGGCTCTGCAATGAAACTAAGATCTGACATAGATGCAGTAGTAGCTCAGAAGGATTCAGTACGCAGTCCTCCAGAACACATGGAAAAACAGAGGGATCATGACATCTCAGTTTTTGCATCCAGACTAGAAGATGATTTCACTTGTGTGTCAAGCACGGCCTCTCCAGAAATTTGGTATATTGACATTGGAGCATCTGATCACATGACGAGAGTTCGAGAATGCTTCTCAAGCTACCAGGAAGAGCAGATGAATTTTCAGATCACGATGGGAAACAAGGCCAAGTGTACCCTCGTTGGAAGAGGAACCATAATATTTCAGGCACAAGTTGGTAACAAGCTTCGATCCACAAACGTAATGCATGTACCAGGATTAGGGGATGAACTTACTCTTAGTGTCTCAGCTTTAGAATAATGGTTAAGATGTATACTTTATTGGAAATAAGGTTTATGTAAAACATCCTAGCTGGAAAAGGAAGGCACAAATTGGAGTAAGGATCCATAAACTGTACAAGCTACAACTTGAGTCCCCAATGGCACTAATCGGCAGTACGGATGAAAGAGACCTTAATTAATTATGGCACAGAAGAATGGGGAATTTACATCATTGAGCCTTGAATATCTTTAAAAAGAATGTCATGGGAGCTCCAAAACTCATCACAAGGAAAGACGATGTCTGCAGGGGGTGCGTACTAGGGAAGTGTGCCAAGAAAAAATTTCCAAGAAGCAGCAGTAGGGCCAAGAGTGTATTGGAGTTGATACACTCAGACATCTGCAGACCAATGTCCATGACTACTCTCAGTGGTGCAAAGTACTTTGCTACCTTTATTGATGACCATTCCCAGAAAACATGGATCTACTTTCTCAAAACCAAAGATGAAGTCTTTGATCGATTCAAAGAATTCAAGGCTTTGGTAGAAAATTTAACCGGAAAGAGGATCAAGAAGTTGCGATCAAATAATGGTGGAGAGTATATTGATAAATATTTCACAAGATTCTGCACAAAGGAAGGCATCAAGAGAGAGTGGAAAACTCCATAAAATCCAAAGAAAAATTGAGTTGAGGAAAGGAAGAACAAGACCATCGTAGAAGTTGCAAGGGTACGTTATATGATCAATACATGCCTAAATTTCAGTGGCCAGAAGCTTGCAATACAACAATGTATGTGTAGAACAGGGTGCCTCATAGAGCATTGTTGAAAGTGACTCCTGAGAGTGTGTTCACTGGCAGCAAGCCTGAGGTAAGCCACTTTAGGATATTTAGCAGTATAGCATATTTCCATGTACCCGATGAGAAGAGGAAGAAATTGGATCAGACTATGGAGAAGGGTTACCTTGTGGGATATAGTGAGAATTCGAAGGCATGTCGCATATATATTCCAGAAAACAGGAAAATCGTAGTAAGGCAGGATGTGAAATTCATGGAGGAGAGAGCCTTCAAAAGATCCCTAGAAATGGCCATAGACATGCAGGCTGAGGAGGATCTGCTAGTACAACCACATCGGCCTACAAGGATGGCTCGAGTGCCTCCCCGTGGCACGAGGATTCTGAGGAAACTTCTTTCGAAGAAGAGCAAGCAGGAAAGTAGATAAATCCACCCACCACCAGTGGAAGAATGATTAGAGAGCTCCAACAGACTCTGAGGGATGTCGAGGAATTTATTAGAGCCCCTAGATATGAGAAGAGGGTATGCAGGCAACTTGACAGGTACTAGGCACTGGTAGCACAGGTCAGAGAACCCTCTAATTTCTAGGACGCAGATCAACACCAGGTGTGGGTATATGCCACGGTGGAGGAGTACAGCTCCATTATGATAAATGATGTGTGGGAAGTAGTCCCCAGACCTCAAAACAGATCAGTTGTAGGATCAAGGTGGATCTACAAGATCAAGTATGCTACAGATGGTAGCATAGAGAAGTTCAAGTCCATGTTTGTGGCTAAGGGGTATGCACAGAAGGAAGGGATCGATTATGAAGAAACCTTCGCCCCTGTAGCTCGGTACACTTCAGTCAGATACGTTATCTCTCTTGCAGCGCAGAAGGGATGGGAAATTCACGAGATGGATGTCAAGACAACTTTCTTGAATGGGGTCACTAGAAGAGGAAGTGTACATAGAACAACCAAACGGGCTTGAGACACATGAACGGAAGACTTATGTATGCAGGCTTAAGAAAGCCTTGTATGGACTGAAGCAAGCCCTTAGAGCATGGTATGGACGAATTAATAGCTACCTGCAGAATATGGGATTTGTCAAGAGTGACGTGGATCCAAACCTCTACTATCTGAGAGTAGGGGATGAGCCACTAATTCTAGTATTATATGTATATGATCTGTTCTTGACTGGATCATCTAAGCTCATCAAAGACTACACTGAGAATATAGCTATCAAATTCGACATGAAGGATTTGGGGCAGATGCACGATTTTCTTGGATTGGAGGTCTGGTGATCCAGGTGGATATTGGTGGCCACCCACCTATTCCATTTGGCCCCCCACCATTGTCTCTTTCAGTTTTTTCAGTTTCGGCATAACTTACTATTTTTAGCAGTTTTTCGGGTCCTGAACTTCCGGAGCCGTTTTGAGGCCATAAACGACGTTTTTTGGGCATCGCGCCGCCAGCAAATTTGATCATCAAATTAACCTCGAAAGTTGTAGTCCTCGGATAGAGCTTTCTAATGATGTATCATGTGTGTCAAACGGAGATAGTATGCCAAAGTTACGTCCCTGGGAAGTTGAAACACCAATTTACCCAAACGGGGCCCATAGTTTTGGCGCTTCATCTCCTAGGGTTAGGTTTTTGGGATGTTTAGGGCTCTCCATTGTTTCTCAATAATAAATAGGCCCTCGAGCCTCATTGTAACGCAGTTCAGAGGCCTGTAGCCGCCACATCTCTTCTCAGAGATAGCTACCAGTGCTCTAGCTAGTTTTATTTCCATTCTGTCTGTAAGCAAATTTCAGTTCTTTGATATTAATGAAATGAAGTGTTATTTCCACTGCATCTCTGTATTTATGGTTATGTGTTTATTCTGTTGCGTTCCTGCATAAATCCGGATCATCTGGCAGCAGAAGGGATAAATATTCCTTGGGGAAGGGAGATATACTATATAGATCTTGAGGAGGTTTCAGATGGAGGATTGTAGACCCATGGCTACACCAATGATTACAAACTAGAAGAAGATATACATGTCTGAGGATGATGAGGCTGACCCTACCTTGTATAGGCAACTCATAGGATCACTGATGTACCTAGTCAACACTAGACCCGACATCTATAATGTAGTGAATACCCTCAATCAGTTCATGGTAGAAACAAGGAGGGCTCACTGGGCGGCAGCCAAACATGTTCTCAGATATTTGAAGGGAACAGTCGAGTATGGGTTGAAATACACCAAAGGTAATGAAATCTAGTTGAGTGGGTTCATTGATGAAAATTGGGCTAGAAGGCTAGAGGATAAGTTAAGTACGAGTAGGTATTGTTTTAGTATCAGATTGGGAATGACTTCCTAGTACAGTAGGAAACATAAATCCATGGCACTATGCTCAGTCAAGGGTGAATATATGGCAGTGTTGATGGGAATAAATGTCCGACCAACAATAGGGGACCTCCCCGGTATAAATTCCCAATTAGACTCTAAACCGTTTGTTATAGGGGTCCCATCCGGGGTGTGGATCCGGCTACCGCTGAAGATTCCTTTTCTCGGAAGAAGAATGAGCCCTGCAGACCTATTAATACACAGTTACTTGAACAAATACAAGGCAAATGGTTGATTAGTCTTAATGAACATAAAACATTACAAATAGCAAAGCGAGTTAAAGCATGCAGCCAAAGGAAATGTTGTTAGCAGCACATCATTAGGGTCATACTTGTAGAAGTTGTTTGAACCACAAAAGAAATAGTTCTCTATGGTCAAAACACCCTTCAATTCCTTAAGTGTTTTATGAAAGGTAGGATAATGTTAATAACGAAGTTTGCAACATCTCTCAATTAAATATTCCCATACCATTAACACGTCAAGTGAGCTTAAACATATAAATGACATGAGCAAAAAAACACAGATCAGTCAATCATAAAAAGATAGCCAATACATGAGACAAAATATTTATAATGTTAATCACACATGAGTCCTCATCAGATCCAGTAATGGAATCAAAAACACCTATTTGTATTCATTCACAAAAATAGGCATTCAATGCTATACAATTCTCTCTGCTCCTCCTGGAGTCCAAAAAAAATCCTTTACAATTCCCCGGAGGAAGTACTTATAGAACAAAATTGACCCTTGGATGTCCCTGACTCTTCACATTCCCGACTGTTGGCATGATTTACGACCTAGGAGGCATTTTCAACCTGCGACCTCTTGTCTGTTGCGACCTGCGACTTGTGTCATTTCCTTGGTCTAGGAAGCAATTGGGTGATTGAAAGATCCAGTACGTCTATCTGTTGCTGCTCTTTGAGGTACTTTTTCCATGCTTGAAAATCTGCAGCAACTGGAGTGACCTGGGGAGTATCTTCTTTTAATCTATGAAGGCACTCAAGAGCATCCAGGACTAACATGTGCCTCTTTACCATGATCTGATTGGATAGAGAAGCCATCTTGGTATAGATCCGGGCTGGTGTAACGATGAACTGAATAATATTTTCTTGTGACACCGGAAGATCTTGGGAAGCAACTGCATGCTTCATGGGTTGTAGGAATGCGTGAATGTCCTGGGCGACCTCTTCCCTTGTTTTTTCCTTATCCAATGCACCCAAAGAAGGATTGTGGTGTACTTTGGCCATTGAATCAATACCACTAATCAGATGTTCATATGCGGACATCACTTTATCTATATCCTTGACCAGTTTATCTTTGGATTGTATCTTCATTCGGATCTGAACTTTGTCATTCTAGGTGCAAATCCAATCCTTCCTAGGCAGGGTGTCAGGGGCCTGTGGATATATGTTTGACCACTCTAGCATGTTGTCCAAAGCAGTGGAGGCTTCCTTCAGTTGTGTAGCTCTCCTCTTGGTTTCTTCTTATGTTTTCAGTAGTGGCGCGACTATATTATTTATCGTAAACATCTCCTCATACACTTTCTTCATGGTGGCTTCTAGAGTGACCAGCTCCCTCGGAATGGTTAGTGGCACTTCATTGTTTTGGGTGATTGTGAGATGAAGCTTTTGGATTTATTCCTCTAGCACCTTCTTATCTTGTTCCGAATGAGCTGCCTTCTGCTCAGAAACCTGTAGCCTATTTTGTAGAGACAGAATCTCTCTACTCATTCTACAAATATTTTGTTCTGTGGCTACCGCAAAGGGGGTCCCTACTGATGCAATCATAATAGGATTAGTCCTGGTGTCTAAGACTATGTCCTTTTCTGTTGTGACAACGAGATTTATGGTCGTGTTCTGCGTGAGGCATTTCCTTTTCTCTTGCCTGATCTTGTGCATGAACTGGTCATAGGTTAGCCTTGTCATATCCAAGACCTCATGTTCTTGTTCGTCTGAGGTGCCAAGTTCTGAGAGAGGAAAATTCACACTCGTCATAGGGGTTGTCTGAGGTACATCAATGTGTGGTAGCTCTGTATGTTCCCCTGTCTCTGGGGCTGGTGTCTTGCTTCCCCCTACTTCCTTGGAAGAATATTCACGTGATTTATGGCTCTCCTCTTCCTTCCTTCTCTCGTCGGCCACTGCCTTATCCTATTCTTCTTTTAGCTTGCGCTCAGCCTCTTTTTGCTCTTCCTCTTCTTTCCTGTTGCGTTCCTATTCCTATTTTTTCCTTCGGGCTTCTTCTGCCTGCTTCTTAGCTTGCTTCTTTTGTTTGTCTTCTTCTTGCTGACGTGTTAGGGTGTCTTGGGCCCTATTGCCTTCTTCTTCTTTTGCCTTCTTCTTAGCCTCTTGTTGTGCCTTAGCCTCTATGTCTCTTTTTTCCTGCTGTCGTTTAGAGAGACTACTGCCCATATCAGTCCTTGGCTTTTTGGCTTTGGAAGATGAGGCTCCTCCTAGCGTGTCACCCCTTTCTTTTGTAGTTTGATCATTCTTCCCTTCTTGATCAATTTATTCTTCTGGTGCAGCCTCCATATCCTTATTATACGAGTTCTTAGTTTGTTCTTAAACAGGGCATTCCGTGTGTTGGTAATTCCATTTGAATTTGGCCCATTTGCAATGTGCGGGAACGATCCTTTCAGGATCATATGATCTGTGTGCTAAGGGTGGAAAATGAAAGCTCTTGGTTTCTTCAGCCTCCGCTTCTACTTCTTTGAAAACCCTGACCGTATAGATGCCGATAGTAAGTGGGAGAGTAAGCCATGGCTTTTTCTTGCCCTTGGTGAGGACCTTAGAAAACCTGCTCGTCATCTGGTAACACACTTCTTGCAAGAGTAGTTTATAGGTGATGAACTCGAGCAGCGGGTGAGGTGCCTTGAGATTGACACACACTCGAGCTCGGCTTCGATGTTCCTGGGCATATTCATGAAACAATCCCATGATAAGACAGATGGCATAATTATAAATACGTTTGGGTAGCTGCTAACTATTATCCAAGGAAATGGATAGACCTGCGACTTGGCGACTTTGCGACCAGGTCACTAGGTCACTAGGTCGTACCGGTATACACTTTCAAGGAATAGGGACTTTGCGACTTTGCGACTAGGTTGCAAGGTCGCGAGGTTGTGCTTGGGTCAAAATTAGGGGAACTGCGACTTGGTGACTTGCAACTAGGTCGCGAGGTCGTTGGGTCGCTAGGTCGCGAGGTGGCCAAATGATTGGTTATGAGCGACTTGGCGACTTGGCGACCTAGTGACCTCCAAGTCGCGAAGTCGCGAGGTCGCAGGGTCGCGGGGTCACGCTAGGGCTCCTTTGAGGGATTTAGCGACGATAAATGGTGAGGAAGGAAAAAAACACGAAGTGGCCAAATGGACAATTTTAGCTTTTAAGGTTTCCCCAAGTAGCTAGGAAGGGTGCTTGAGACAGATTGGGGACAAGAGAGGCTTCAGAGAAGAAGATAGAAAGGTATATACCATGAGGGGAAGGAGTAGACTCTGAACAAGGTTGATGGGGAGCTTGAATGAGGCAAAGGCATGGATAAATAAGCAAGGGGCAAGGGTAGGATTGGAAACAATTAACCAAAAAAGAGGCAACTTACCCGGGAAAAACGCGCTCCATCTGGCTTGTCAGAGGCATTACTCATTCCATCACGCAGTTCGAATGCAACCTACACGACCCTTTTATTTATAAAGGGGTCGCATGTGTGGACATTTAATGCAGGTCGCAAGGTCACATATCATGGCTGGTTAAGGAACACGCGACCTTGGAACACATGACCTTGCGACCTTGCGACTTCGCAACCTGGAGGTCGCGAGGTCGCATTGTTGCATGGTCGCGAACCTTAGGTTTTGGATCAATATGCGACTTTGCGACTTCACGACTTAGGGGTCGTTGGGTCACATAGTCGCATAGTCGCATAGTCCCTATTTTTATGAGTCATGTGACTTAGAAGCTATGCAACTGGTTGTTAAGATACCAAACCAGAGATACACTTTGAAGAGATAATGCATGTACATAACTTCTCTTGAGGCTCTAGGCCAAGGCCGCGTTAGATTTCTCTTTACCGAGAGACCAGGGGTTCCAAAATTTTAAAATGGGACCAAATTTTGGAGGGTGTTGTAGCAGCTACAACAAATGGTGATTCACTGGTAGGACCCAGGATCTCTGCCGACGCTTCATCTCGAGGGGGAGGAGCGGGGGCTTAGCAGGCTGTTCCTTTCACCCCGTAGGTCCCACTACTTTCTCCCTTGGACCTTGCGTGTTTTCTCCTCCAGTTTGCATGGCTCAAGGGTGCTAGTTCACCGTATTTTCATATCTACAGACTGGACAGAAAGGGTTGGAGTAACCTCAAGGATTTCTAGGATCCGGTATAGTTATTCGGTCCTCATCGTGTTGCTCTGCTGCCGGCGAACCTGGTGGTCGCGACGGATTCACTGCCTAGTATTCACAGACGTTGCTCCGATGCCGGTGAGCCTGGTCAACACGTCGGCGGATTCGTCGCATCACCTCTTTGTGCAGAAAGCCTTTCTCAATCCTTTACCCTTTACTTCATGTGCTAATAGCACTTATTTAAATGTGCTCAAGGCACTTATTTGAAGGTGGCAAGTATTGCTTGGGCAGATGAGGGATATCGAATTATTTTTCTTGCAAGAGAGGTTGCTCCTGGTCTATACAAGGACCTTTGGGTTTTCCCAGATATCCATTTATCACCTGAGGTTTTCCCTATTCCCTTTCCATCTAGTGACCAAATTTACTGAAGCTTTCTCTCATACAACAGTCCCTTGAGCCATCATACTAGGTGTGCTACCTGCGCTTGGGTTCCGGGACTTGGTAATGTTTTCCCCGCGGGGTGCCTATCACAAGCAAGCTCATACCACTTTTTCATTCCAGGGGTGATTATTCACTAGCAGAGATTCCGGTACAGCATGTCAATTGAGTAACTACTCTGCCTATCCCTCAACTTGTGGTGCTAGGGGAATGGATTTCTGTGAGGCTGCTCAGAACAAGCCATTTATTGAAATACATAAAGCAATTAAAAACAAGAGAAAAATAAAATAAAACTATGGTACAGGGTATGGCGACGGCCCTTTGGGGCTGTCAGATGAAATAGTGTTTAAGGTCATGCCCATTTACTGGGAGGACCTCAATCCTCCCTTCCAAGGTCTGTAGCCTAAATGTGTGAGGGCCAACTTTTTCTTTGACTTGGAAGGGACCTGTCCATAGGGCTTGGAATTTGGAGTGTTTCCCCTTGTCTTCGTGAGCTTTGTCCCACTGGAGGACAAGGTCGCCTACCTAAAAAACCTTGTTTCCGGCGGATTTCATATCGAACCATCGTTTTATCCGGCTTTGGTGGATGGCGAATTTTTCCCAAGATTTTAGCCTTTCCTCCTCCAGTTTCAACAATGTGTCTATATGGGCCTGTAAGGTAGGGCAAGGGGTACCATGGGTTTCTTGCGATAACTGAAGGGTTGGGAGAGACAAGTTGGGAGGAAGGATTGATTCTTTGCCATACACAAGAAAAAATGAAGAGGTTCCCATGGATGGTTTGGGTGTGACCCGATCAGCCCATAGGGCATTATGGAGTGCGTTATACCAGTTTCGTTGTTGGGACAACAGAGTCTTTTTGATGATACAGATGAGGTTCTTATTGGTTGACTCAGCTAGTCCATTTCCTTGGGGGTAATAGTTGGTGGAGTGTTTGAATACTATACTTTTTTCTAGAGAAAATTCATATAGTTTGAATGCCGAAAAATAAGTTGCGTTATCAAAAACAAGGGAGGTTGGAATGCCAAACTTGGTCATGATATGCTGAGTGATGAAAGCTATTATCTCTTGATCATTGATTTGACGCAATGGTATTGCTTCAACCCACCGTGTGAAGTAGTCCGTAGCTGTGAGGATGTATGTACCTAAATTAACACAATTATTTCTTATCAATCCGGGTTGTTTATGCTTTGAGGCAAGTTCACTATATGTGAAGATCAGATGTAATCAAACCTTGAAAGATAAGTTATTCAAAAGCTGAAAGTAATACATCCTAGAATTCTAATTCAATTAGTTTAAAAAGAGGAAGAATATTGAAATGGTTCTTGACTCAAGAAGTCCACTTTCACCTCAATTACCACTTAATGAATCAGAGATTAAAACCAAGAGCTTAATATGGATAAATTATTAATGAAATAAACTCTTAACTTAAGAGACACATAAGGTATTCCATCATAATTCATTCATCTCAATATCAAAATCTCAATAAGAAACTACTTGCATACAAACAAAGGAAACTAGTTTTAATTCATCATTTTAGTAGAAGGGATGCTCAACTTGAACACCTGTTTTTCCAACTCGATAAAGTGATGAATAAGCTATAAACTAATGAAATCAATCACTATGCATGAACCATAAAGAAATCTGAAATAAAGCTTTGAAAAACCAGTTCTATAATAATCAGATTACAAGGAAATAAAACTAGTTAACAAGGAAGTGTACTTAGCTTGGAATGGGGGCCCTCCACCCTTGCCTTGCACACTTGAGAGGTGATCTGAGAAGCTTAAATTCAGTTACACATCCATAGCATTGAACAGAAAAATAATAATAACACAAGTCTTCAAATTAGCTCCTTAATCCAAAGGTGTCACAGCATAAAAGTATAATAAGTTAATACATAAGCCATCAAAGTTTTGGCTTTAAATAAGAAGTCTCATGAAACAAACTGATCTA
The DNA here is from genome assembly GCA_034641835.2 of Pinus albicaulis. Taxonomy (NCBI): domain Eukaryota; kingdom Viridiplantae; phylum Streptophyta; class Pinopsida; order Pinales; family Pinaceae; genus Pinus; species Pinus albicaulis. The sequence goes on along the minus strand of JAXQQM020059813.1, from coordinate 20,101 downwards.
TATTCACTCAAACAAACCCATCTACTCTCATCCACCTATCTAAGTCGAATTCATTACTCCTATCCCAAGAAATATGACCAATCCCATAGAATCTCAAAACTGCCCTATTTCTATGGGATTTCTGAATGACTAGTCATGATTGACTAGCACCAAATGGGGCCTAATAAAGCTTGTTCTGTTCGAACTAAGCATAGATGGCTTAGTCCTAGTTCCCAAGCTGTCCATCCATGCATTCAATTCGTGCCCAAGTGTCCTGCAACCACATCAACCATAGAGCTATTACGGGAATTTCTGAATCTGCCAATTTTGCACTAAAAACCAAACTTTCATAAAAACTTTAGAATTTGAAAAATTAAAATTAAATACCTGAATGGATATCAAATATACATCAAAATGGAATAAATGAAGGGAAAAATGGATGGGAAATAGATGGATTAGTAAGTTTCTTTGAGAAAAAATAAGACCAAAACTAAGGCCCAACATCTCTCCCTTGCTTATCATCAAGCATGTCCCCATGCTTGCTTATTCCTCTTTGACCTTCTTCTCTCTGTAGTAGATGTTGTACCTGTAGATGCTTCCTGTTGTGTTGCCCTGGCCAAACAATCCAAACCTGTGTCATGTCTTTCCCTGAACAAAGCTGCTTTGACCTTCTGTTTTTCATACTTTGCCTGCCGCATATTCTTTTCCTTTAACCACTTAAATGCTTGCTTAGAAAGTAGATCATTTTTCCGTTTCAATCTCCCCAATTCTTCTTTTAATTTTTCATTTGCCTTAACCAATTTAGCATTATCTTTCTTATTTGCCTTGTTTTCCTCTTTTAATTGTTTCTCCAAGATTTTTCTAATTTCCAATTGGTCAGTTAAGTCCCTGATTCTTCCAAGATTGATTTCTTTTTCAAAATCTTGTGTTGTTTTCATTAGTGATGCTGCTGCTGCATCATCATATGAAGAATCCCTCTCAAATACTTCTTGTGTAATGTCATTTTCTTCTTGTTGTCTTGGGGAATATGTTTCTTCTTTCTTGTCTAAGTCAATGGGACTTTTATTCCTAAATCTTCTAGGAATAGACATAACAGATGTTTTATTTTCCTGCATGGCCATGTTATTTTGATGTTTAGCTCTTGTTCTGGGATACAAGGGTGAGTTCATCAATCCTCTGTTTTCCTGCTCTGTTTTATCCTGTACTTCCTTAATCTGTTCAATGAACTGATTTTTAGACATGAATTCTCTCCATACTATGCCCTGTGACCTCACCTGATACTCAACTAGGATTTTGATCAATCCTTGATGGTAAATCTGTCCTGCTTTAGGCCTGTGTTCATGTTTTATTGTTTCAATCATTCTCAAGAGGCTCCTATATAGGAAGTAAGGCAAGTTAATCCTATCCTCTCCCTTAATATGCTGTAGAAGTCTGACATGATACAAGTGGGCAACGCTATATCCTCTATCACAAGTCAAAAACTTCTGGATGACCAAAACCAACTCACCCCATGGTTCATTGAACCATTCCCTGGGTATCCCTTTTGTTCTATCAAAATTCCCTTTCCGGTTCTTCTCAAGAAAGAAAGTCCAAGCTTTCTCCTTGAAGTGCAGGCCTTTGTAATACTTCTCACCTATCATGGGTAGATCTAAAGCTTGGGAAAGATATTCCTGGGTTACAGGAATAATGACATCTCCTACCCGTGTCTGGTCTTGACTGAAGTTATTTATAAAGTCCCTGGTTATCCGTTCAGAGTGGCCATCAAATTTTTGTAAAAAGCTTATCATCCCTGCTTGGTAAAGTTTTTCTATAGTTTCCTTCCCCCAGTTCTCTATCTGAAATTTTGGCTCTACTCTAACTGACATTGTTTCTGAAAACCAATGAATGAATGCCTCTGCTATTACTAATTTCATCTTGACAATAAAAATATAACTATTGTTCGTTTTCAAAATGAAATTTTTAAAGCAAAGAAGCTTACCTTCCTCCTCTCAACAATTTAACTCTGATTTCCTTAACCTCTGTTTACTCTTTTCTCTGCAGCAGCACTGTTTTAATTCCCTGTTCAAACAAGCAAACACCTGTATACCCCTGTCAATATGCTAATCTCTGTTCTTGAAAACAAAATACATATGCAAACAATGTTCCATGTATGCTCATCGCCTTATACTGTTGCCAAAATCAAACCATAAGTTCACTGTGTATGTACAAATAAGGAGTGTTTTGACTACAGCGCATGCATATGGCTCTCGGCCTCAAAACACAAATGATAAAAAAAAACATAGCGCATTTAAATTGAGTTTTAAATGGCTCGGCAATCGAACTCCCTTTGGCAACCAAAAATCGCACATGGCATGGCTCGTTCGGCCCTTAGAAACTTCAATCCCCTGTTTCGGTTAAAACAAAAACGCGCAAGCAGCAAGGGTTCATAACAGAGACATATGGCGTTAGGGATTGACTGTTGTTGAAATGTTAATGGAATCAGCGCGCAACACAATAAAGTGTGCAATCAAAACAAAGCGCAGTGCGCATTCAACCAACAGCGCGCACAATTCAATCAACAAATACCGCCATGCAACATAAACACGCCATAACAATCATATTTCGGTGCCTCCTCTGTTCATAGACTTCGTTATGAACACGGCACATCGTTAAAACTCCACATATAATGCCAGACCCTAACGTGTTATCCATGCAATGAATTCACATTTAAATGCTGCGCGATTCACTAGTAGTTTATGCCATGATTTACGCAGTGAATCAATTGATTTAGTGCTGTGGTTTTGGCATTACCTGTTGTCAACGAGCGCTTGAGGAATATCCGGCGCTCCAAATCCCTGTTCAACCGTTCAATTGACTGGTGGCAAAAGCAGAGTAACATAACCATTAATAACAGATAGTTCACAACGTATACTTCCATTGTTTTCCGAGCTTAAACAATTATCCCATTACCTGATTGAATCCCAAAATCGGTGATCACTGATCGTTAGAACCGGGATGATTTTCCTTCTTAAATCTGCCCAAACTTGCTTCACCCTTCTTTTCACTAGTTTGCAGCTCCAAACACCATCTCTCTGAGCTATTTGGAAATGAGTACTGAGGTTTAAACAATCAAGAACTCGGTCGATTCATGACCGTTTCATGGGTGTACTGTGCGCCTCTCGTTCATTGGTGTTACAGTGCGTGGTTGGTATGGCCGTCCTGTTTGACCAGTCACCCGACTGTGTCATGAGGATGGCCAAATCATCGTTTTATTTTGAATGGTATGCGCATAACATTATTGCCACCGTCGTGTGCTCCTCATGCGTGCAATGATATTCAGGCATTGTTTGTATTGCAATGAGTGTATGCAATTACCATTTGACAATACCCCGCCGCAATACTTATATGCACAGTCGTGCCATATAGTTTGCGCGCAGCCGTCCACCATTCCTTATATCATATGCGCCCTTTCCTAAGTTTATACCATATGCCTTCACTTATATCATATACCATATGTTTTATACCATTATATCATATGCGCTTTGGGTTATGATATATATATATGACTATGGCGCATGCACACCATTTGGACTATGGTATATAATTTGATATGGTATATATTTACTTTAATTTCCATATAGCGCATGAGTTTTGTTTGGATTATATAGCATATCTTTATAATTTTAAAATGACCATCTTGGGTCATATTTAAAATTATCACCATCACTAATGCTTGAGTTGTATGTGCAGGTTGAAAAGTTGTCCCAGTTTGGTCTTTTAAGCTCTTAAAGAAAAATACTTAGGGGTTAATGAAAATAGGGAATATGTATGGAAATGAAATGGAATATGATGTATAAGGGTTATAGGGTATGTATAGGGAATATAGGATATGAAATGATAATGAATATCCTCATGTACTAATTTCGACTTAACAAAAACTAAAAATTTCTAAGAAAAATTTGAATTTTCAAGCACAAAATGACTATACATATACTCCCCTGGATGATGTCTGTACAAGTGGGATGAAATCAATTGATCAAATGTTGTAGATGGATCAAAAAGTAAACTTTATTGCTGCTCCTTGTTCTTCATGCTCTGGTTCTTGAATTGTTAGTCAGGTCCCTCTGTAATGATTCTTTGTTTCAGGTCCCTCTGCACTGCTTACATAATATGCACATGTTGTTTTGACATTGGCAGGTCTTTCAGGTCCCTCTGTAATGATTTCTTATTTCAGGTCCCTCTGTTGACAATGCAAGTTCCTTCTATACTTCAGCTTTCCAGCTAAAGATCTGATGCAAGTCTCCCCTTTGTTTAAGATGTGACTTGTCCTCAAGTCAGTTGTTGGTGGAGAGTACCTGTATTGAAATTATGTGAGAACAGTAGAACAAGAATAAGGAATTCATAGAGTCCAAGTTGCCCTGGTTTTCCCCTATGAATTCGTGTTTGCTAAGTGCCAGTTGCCTGGTTTTCACTAGCAAACAAATTATTTTTTATGTTTTTTTTATTATTATTATTTTTTTTAATTATTTTTTTTATTTTTTTATGTGTTTTTTTTTATTCAACTACAAGACTGGAAGATGGCTGAGCCTGGTGTGCCATGACTTCCAGTTCTGTATCTTCTATCAGTTGTTTCATAAATGCTTCTTTACTGATAGGCCTATTATAAACTTTGAGCCTATGTCCATTCACTATAAAGGAGGTGGAGTCCTGGTCGATTGTCCTGATCTTGACTGCTCCATTGTCAAAGATTTCATCAATTTCATATGGGCCTAGCCAGTGTGTTGTGAACTTTGCTTTGAAGTCTTTGAATTTGGAGTCAAAAAGTAATGCCCAGTCTCCCTTGCGAAATGTATTTGTTTTGATATATCTGTCGTGCCACTTCATTCTTTGTTGTTGCACCAATGTAGTATGTTCTATGGCTTGTTGACGATGCTCATCCAATTGATTCAGTTCCATGATCCGCTGCTGTTGTGCTTCTGTCAGGTCTAGTCCTAGTTCAGCTGCTAGTCTGTATGTTTGTATTTGAAACTCTATAGGTAATAAGGCCTCTTTTCCATATACTAACTGGTATGGACTAAAACCAGTTGTATTCTTCCATGTGATTCTATAAGCCCATAGTGCATCTTGTAATTTTTCAGACCAATCTTTTCTGTTCAGCTGTACTGTTTTTGTCATGATATTTTCTAGGACTTTATTTGTTGATTCAACCTGCCCATTTGCTTGAGGATGATATGGTGTAGATTTCCTATGTTTGATCTTGTATTTATCTGTTAGATCTCGTACCAGTTTTGATGTAAATTGTGTTCCTTGATCTGTTACAATTTGTCTAGGTACTCCATATCTGACAAAGATTTCTTCAAAAAGAAAGGTGACGACCGTATCTTCTGTTGCTCTGTTCACTGCTTTAGCCTCTGCCCACTTGGTTACATAATCTGTACATACTAAGATGTACTTCTTTCCATTTGATGGTGGATTGATGGGTCCAACAAAGTCAAGTGCCCATTGCTCAAATGGTTCTATGAGGACCTGCGGCTTCAGTGGCATCTCATCTGTTGTGATTGGTCTCCCTGTTCTTTGGCAACTGTCACATTGCTTGACATATTTCTTAGAGTCTCTGAAGATGGATGGCCAGTAGTAGCCCAGTTGCAACACCTTATATGCTGTTCGTTTATCTGCAAAATGGCCACCACATGGTTCATCGTGACATGCTCTTAGAATGTCTAATATTTCATCTTCTCGCACACATTTTCTAATTATCAAATCTGAACCAGTATAAAATAAATCACCATTTACCCAACTATACCTAGAGCTTTCTTTAACAATTTTGTGTCTTTGCTTTTTAGTGAATTGAGTTGGAAACTTTCCAGAAGATAAATAGTTTGCAATGTCTGCAAACCATGGTGTTTTTACTGTGATGGCAAACAGGTGTTCATCGGGAAAGTTATCTGCAACCGGATTTGGATCGTTGGGTGAATGTATGCGGGACAGAAAGTCAGCCACTTGATTTTCCTTGCCTGGCCGGTCTTGTATTGTGATATTAAATTCTTGCAATAACAGTAACCATATTGTTATTCTTCCATTGGTGATGGGTTTATTCATCAAGTATTTGATTGCTGAATGATCTGTATGAATGAAAACTTGATATCCTGTTATATAGTGTCTGAATTTTTTTACTGCATGTATAACGGCTAACATTTCTTTCTCTGTGACTGTGTAGTTCAATTCTGCAGGTGTTAGATTCTTGCTTATAAAGTATATTGCATAATTGAACAAGTTCTCTTTCTGTCCAAGAGAGGCACCTATCGCAGTATCAGATGCATCAGTTGATATATGAAATGGCAAAGACCAGTTTGGCCCACGGAGAATGGGTGCAACTGATAATTTCTCTTTCAGATTTTGAAATGCATTTTGACAGTCATTTGTCCAGTGAAATTAAATATCTTTTGCTAATAGTTTAAACAGAGGTTGGGCTATTTTACCGAAGTTTTCAATGAATCGTCTATAATAGCCTGCATAGCCTAAGAAACTTCTTACCTCTTTCTGTGTTGTAGGAGGCATTAAGTTTACTAGGACTTGAATTTTTGCTGGATCCACTTTAATTCCTGAAGCAGAAATATGGTGTCCCAGAACTATTCCTTCTATCAACATCATATAGCATTTCTCATTGCTTAATGACAAATTTGTTTCAATGCATCGTTTTAGAACTTTCTCAAGGTTATTTAGGCAATCATTATATGTGTTTCCATAAACTGTGAAGTCATCCATATAAACCTCTACACATTCATGAATTAGATCAGCAAAGATTGCAAGCACTGCTCGTTGAAAAGTTGCAGGTGCATTACATAAACCGAATGGAAAAACATTATATGCATAGGTTCCCCATGGGCAAGTAAATGTTGTCTTGTCTTGGTCTTCTGTTGCTATTCTTATCTGGTTGTATCCGCTAAACCCATCCAAGAAGGAGAAATTTTTTTTTCCAGCTAATGAGTCTAACACTTGATCAATGAATGGTAGAGGAAAATGATCTTTTAGTGTAGCTTTTTTTAGTTCCCGATAGTCCACACATACCCTCCACTTTCCATTTTTCTTTGGTACAATAACCAGTGGAGAAACCCATTGACTATCTGAAATAGGATAGATGAATCCAACATTCAACAATTTTTGCAGTTCCTCTTTCACTATTTCTTTCATCATGGGATTCATTCGTCTTTGAGGTTGTCTTACAGGTTTGATTTGATCATCTGTATAGATGTGGTGGACACATGTGCTAGGATGAATTCCTTGCATGTCAGTATAATCCCAGGCAAAAGCTTTTGAATATTTCTGTAATAATGCAATTACCTCTTGCTCTTGTGCTGATTGCAACTCGTTTCCAATGTTTAAATGTTTTCCAGGATTTACCTCAATTGTTTTTATTGTTGGATTGGAGATTGTGTTTACAGGAAAGATGTCTATAAAAGATTTCCGCAAAGTTTGAACAGTACAGGTTTCCTGAAAGCATTGATTCAAAAGGTTACTTGCAGCTTCATATTGGACTTCTCTAAGCTGCTCTGAAATACTTGGTTCTAAAATGAAAAGATCCATTAAGTCTTCATTCTCTTCTTCTTCTCTCAAATCAAAGAATTTATTTATACTTAAAACTGATTTAGTTTGCTGTTTTTCTTGAGCTTCAAGCACTGATTCTAAAGAATTTGATTTTGCAGGTGAATAAAGAGCAATGTGTTTCCTTTCATCTCCATGTGAAATAATCATGCTTCCTGATCTGCATCCTATGAAGGCATCAGCGGTAGCTAACCATGGTCTGCCTAAGATTAGAGGATGTCCTCCCAAATTTGTTTTTGGTTGCAAGATAAGGAAGTCAATAGGATACTCCCATGAATCCAAAGAGACTATGATATCTTCCAATATTCCTTCAGGAACAACTTTAGATCTGTCTGCTAGTTCTAAGATTGTAGAGGTTGATCTAATGTTGTTCAAATGCAAAGTTTTCATTGTCTCCATTGTCATTACATTTATAGTTGCTCCCAAGTCTATTAATGTGTTTGGTACTGAGAAATTATTTATTGATATAGTAACCATAGGGATACCAGGATCAATATATTTTTCTACTATGGTTTGTGTAGACATGAGGCTTGCTAGTTTACCAATGACTTGGATTGTAGTAGGATCCTTCTTCTTTTTCTGTGATTTCTTAATGCACAATTCCTTTATTGTTTTAGCATATATTGGTATTACTTTAATTGCCTTCAACAAAGGAATTTTTACATAAGCATTTTTTAACTCATCTAAAATATCAAATTCAGGAAGGGTTATTTCTTTTTGTTGTTCCACTAACCTTTCAGGATAAGGTGGTGTTTGTGTTGTAATGTTTGTTCCTTTCTGAATTTGTATCTTAGTTTGTGATTTTTCAGGTGATTCTCCTTGTTCAGTTGGTTCTTCTATGATTGGAGGAGAATCCTTTTTAAGCACTTTTCCAGACCTTAGATGGACTTCATTAAGAGGAAGAATTGAATATGTGGGAAAACATGCTGCTTCCTCTACAGTGTATGCAGCTTTGTCCACCTTATTATTTGGATTTGCCATTGGTTGGGCTGGTAATTGAGTTGGTCTGGGTTGATTTGTGGGTAGCTGTAACTGTTGTGGTTGGGTCAACAATGGTGGAGGATTCTGCTGTGGAAGTGGGATGGATTGTGGATATGCAGAATGTTGTTGTTGAAATGGTATGGATTGTGGATATTGTGGATATGTAAATGGTTGTTGGTATTGTTGCTGGTATTGTTGTTGATACTGTTGAGGTGGCTGGTTTCCATAACCATATCCTCTCCAACCTTGTGCAGGTTGTTGTGGATATTGTTGTGGAAGCCAAGCTTGCCATGGCATTGGAGGGGTCCAAGGATTTTGAGGTGGATAGAGGTAATTTTGTTGAGGGAATTGTTGTTGATTTTGTTGAGGCATCCTAGGTTGCCATGGTCTTCGTGGTGCTACATAATAAAAACCTTCTATTCCTGGCACTTCTTCCATTGAATTCATTTGTAATTCTTTCAATCTTAGACAATTTTCTGTGGAATGATTTTCTGTACAAAGACCACAAACCTGGACACTATCCAAAGGACATTCTCTCAATGGATGTTTCTTTCTACATTTGGGACAAAAGATTTCTAGAGCTTGTTCTTGTTCTTCTTTCTTCTTGTTTTCCTTTAGCACATCTACTTGTGTCCCTAATGTACTCAAGAGATCTGTTTTGAAGTTCTCCAATAAGCTTCCTATTTCAGCTCTTGTTATCCCTCCTGCAGCTGACTTTGCTGCTTTTGAACTTACTTCTCTTCTTCCTGTTTTTGATCTTCCTCTAGAATATTTTTGACATAAATCAACAATTTCTTCGAATGGTAGGTTTGAAATGTCTCCTTTACCCATCACATTCAAAATGTCAAGGTATTCATCCCTTACACCCTTGAGAAAGATTGTTCGAATGGTTTCTTGATTTAGAGAGTGTTGTTTAGATTTCTGTAGATTATATAAAAATCTTTCCAAATATTCTTCTAAACTTTCATCTTCTTGTTGTGTCATTCTGAAAACATCTTCCTTTGAATCTCTAGATCTACAATAAGCTTGATATTTTTTAAGGAAGACTGATCTCATATCATCCCAAGAAGCTATTGTTTGTTCTCCTAAACCCATAAACCATTTCAAAGCTGTTGCTTTTAATGTTGCAGGGAAAAGACGAAGTTTATGAATGTCATCAGTGTATCCATATGTTCTACATAGAATATCAAATTCAAACATAAATGCATCAGGATCTTTCGTGGACATTCCATAAAAATTTGGCAATACAGAAGGTGGAATATTTTTCATTTTCACTTCTTCTCCTAATATTGCACTTGTGTCTATTATTGGAAAGCCAAAGGTAGTCTCTTGATCATTACCATCTTCTTGTCTTTTCCGATTGTTTTCTATTCTTCTATCATTTTCTTGTTTTATCTCCTGCTCTCTCTTTCTTCTCCATTCTATTTGCTGTCTTTCATATTCAGCTCATTGTTCAGGAGTAAAAATAACAGATCCATGTCCCTCTTCTGCCATTGGTTGATTTGTTTCAATTTTGAGTGGAGTTTCAGGTTGCTGGAAGATAGGAGGATTTATGGATGGAAAGACAGATTGTTTTCCTTTGATAATTTCTTTTTGTTTTCCAGAAATTGAAGATTGTTTTTGCTTTGCTTCTGAAGCTAACAAAGTTTGCCTCTCAATCAAAGTTAATATTTGTCCACTTCTTTGTTTTTCTGCCAATTCCTCAATTATTGGATTACCAGTAACTGGGGTGTTTGATGATCCTATCTCTATTTGTGGGGGATTTTTAATAAATCTACCTTGAGGATCTCTATATCTAGGCATAAAGAAACATAACTAAAAAAAATGTAACTAATGTTTTTGTTGTTTTGAAATTTATCTTTCTATTGACTATGCCGATATTTGCCTCCCCGGCAACGGCGCCAAAATGTTGAGCTAATTTATGTACCTAAATTAACACAATTATTTCTTATCAATCCGGGTTGTTTATGCTTTGAGGCAAGATCACTATGTGTGAAGATCAGATGTAATCAAACCTTGAAAGATAAGTTATTCAAAAGCTGAAAGTAATACATCCTATAATTCTAATTCAATTAGTTTAAAAAGAGGAAGAATATTGAAATGGTTCTTGACTCAAGAAGTCCACTTTCACCTCAATTACCACTTAATGAATCAGAGATTAAAACCAAGAGCTTAAGATGGATAAATTATTAATGAAAGAAACTCTTAACGTAAGAGACACATAAGGTATTCCATCATAATTCATTCATCTCAATATCAAAATCTCAATAAGAAACTACTTGCATACCAACAAAGGAAACTAGTTTTAATTCATCATTTTAGTAGAAGGGATGCTCAACTTGAACACCTGTTTTTCCAACTCGATAAAGTGATGAATAAGCTATGAACTAATGAAATCAATCACTATGCATGAACCATAAAGCAATCTGAAATAAAGCTTTGAAAATCCAGTTCTACAATAACTAGATTACAAGGAAATAAAACTAGTTAACAAGGAAGTGTACTTAGCTTGGAATGGGGGCCCTCCACCCTTGCCTTGCACACTTGAGAGGTGATCTCAGAAGCTTAAATTCAGTTACACATCCATAGCATTGAACAGCAAAATAATAATAACACAAGTCTTCAAATTAGCTCCTCAATCCAAAGGTGTCACAGCATAAAAGTATAATAAGTTAATACATAAGCCATCAAAGTTTTGGCTTTAAATAAGAAGTCTCATGAAACAAACTGATATATATTCACTCAAACAAACCCATCTACTCTCATCCACCTATATAAGTCGAATTCATTACTCCTATCCCAAGAAATATGACCAATCCCATAGAATCTCAAAACTGCCCTATTTCTATGGGATTTCTGAATGACTAGTCATGATTGACTAGCACCAAATGGGCCTAATAAAGCTTGTTCTGTTCGAACTAAGCATAGGTGGCTTAATCCTAGTTGCCAAGATGTCCATCCATGCATTCAATTCGTGCCCAAGTGTCCTGCAACCACATCAACCATAGAGCTATTACGGGAATTTCTGAATCTGCCAATTTTGCACTAAAAACCAAACTTTCATAAAAACATTAGAAATTGAAAAATTAAAATTAAATACCTGAATGGATATCAAATATACATCAAAATGGAATAAATGAAGGGAAAATGGATGGGAAATAGATGGATTAGTAAGTTTCTTTGAGCAAAAAGAATTAGTGATGGGCCTTTAACAACCCTCACCAAAAGTGTCATTGAAAATGTTTTTGGTGACGGACCATAAAGGACCATCACTATATACACTTACAGTGACGGTTTTTTAAGGACCGTCACCATATGTGACATTGGTGACGGACCTTAAAGGTCCGTCACAAGCATGACCCTCACCAATGTGCTTTTTTCTTGTAGTGAACGCTGCCTAGGAGGTCTAGGGGGGGGGGGGGGCTGCGGCCTTATGGAGCCCCCCTTTGGCAGGGGGTTTTGGGGGAAGCACCCCCGAAGCTAAAAACAAATGTAAAATTGCGTTGTAAAAGTACAATAATTTCTAGTCAATCTGGGCCGTTCATTAGACAGATGATCTGATGGTAGAAATTATGTTTAGTTTAGGGTTTTTTTCCTAGAAGGAAACCCCTCGCTTGTATGAAGGTATTTTATTGCGGCTGTGTATTCTCAGAGCGAGAAAAAGATAGGGAGACTATGAGAGAGAACAAAGGATATTATAGCAGATCTAATGTAGGTTTTGTCTCCTCATTTTTTGCTGGATAATAGAAAGGAAGGACTGGCTGTTCGGGGTGGACGTAGCCCAAACTGGATGAACCATGTATATCTATGTCTCTCTAGTTTCATGTGTTTTGTGTGCTTGCATTTTCTGCATATTTTATGTGTTTCATTTCTCTATAATATATAATTTTCTAACATCTTGTGCCACTTTTTGCATTCCAGGGGTGACTATTCACCAACATAGATTCCGGCACAACATGCTGATTGAGTAACTTCTACATCTCTCCTTCAAATTTGAGGTGCTAAAGGGAAATATGGTATTGAGAGCCTGCTCGAAACAAGTGATTTATTGAAAACATAAATGATAAAAAACAAAAGAAAATGAAACAAAACTATAGTACAAGGTATGGTGATCTCCCCTTGGGGCTGTCAGGTGAAATAGTGTTTAAGGTCATGCCCATTTACCGGGAGGACCTCAATACTCCCTTCAAGGTTCTGTAGCCTATATATGTGGGAGCCAACCTTTTCTTTGATTTGGAAGGGACCTGTCCACAGGGTTCTGGAATTTGGAGTGTTTCCCCTTATCTCCGTGATATTTGTCCCATTTGAGGACAAGGTCGCCTACTTCAAAAGACTTGTTTCCGGTGGACATCTTGTTGAACCATTGTTTTATCCGACTCTGGTGGATGGCGAATTTTTCCTAGGTTTTTAGCCTTTCCTCCTCTAGTTTTAATAATATGTCTATCAGGGCTTGTAAGGCAGGGCAAGGAGTGCCATGAGTTTCTTGAGATAATTGAAGGGCTGGGAGAGACAAATTAGGAGGAAGGATAGCCTCTTTTCCGTATAGAAGAAAAAATGGGGAGGTGCCCAAAGATGATTTGGGTGTGACCCAATCATCCCATAGGGCATTATGGAGTAAGTTATGCTAATTTCGTTGTTGGGACAGAAGATTATTTTTGATGATACAGATGAGGTTCTTATTGGTTGACTCGACTAACCCATTTCCTTAGGGGTAATATTTGGTAGAGTGTTTCAGCACTATACCATTTTCTAGAGAAAACTCATACAATTTAAATGATGAAAAATATGTTGCATTATAAAAAACAAGGGAGGTTTGAATGCCAAACCTGGTCATGATGTGTTGAGTGACGAAATTTATTACCTCTTAATCGTTGATTTGACGCAAAGGTATTGCTTCAACCCACCTTGTGAAGTAGTTCGTAGCCGTGAGGATATATCTATGTTGCTTGGAAGAGTGTGGCAAGATTTCCCTGATCACATCGATTCCCCACTACTGAAAACGTTCTTCCATCGCGACAGACTACAATGGGGCAGATGGTTGTATTTCACTATTGGGGAACTTTTGACATTGTAGGAATTTCTGAGCATGGGCATGTGCATCTTTGAACAGAGTAGGCCAATAGAAACCAGCACACATGATCTTGTGATTAGTGGTGTCCCCCGCATAGTGCCCACTGGCTGGACCATCATGGAGTTCTGTCAAGACTTTTTGTGCCTCATCATACTCCAAATAGCATAGCAGAACTCTGTTGTGGTGCTTACAGAACAACTTTCCCTGCACTAGCTAGTAGGATGCAGCTTTCAGTGTCATTTCACGTTTCTACTAGGTGGTTAAAGTGGGGTCCATGGTACCGTGTCTCAGGTACTGCTGAAGATAAACGTACCATGAGGATGAATTTTTTCAGGGTGTACTATCAGTTTCATACATGTCAATCTCTTGTTCCCAACTCTCCTCTTCATTTCCTCGCAATTTTGTAGTTTTTGCGGCCATTCGACATAGTCCATGGCCCTTTATAGTGTGTGCTAGCTTGAATTATAGGTCATACACTTGAAGGAAATTCATCCAGTTGCCTCATTTGTCACCTAGCTCTTTCTATATGAAAAGTGAGTGAAAAGCTGGGTGAGGTACAAATATTGTGATGCGACTCTTCAAAATATATGGCCTGAAGTGTTTAACTTCCTTGTACACCACATAACATTGCTTGTCAATATCTGGATAATTCAGCTCGACACCTTGTAACCCTGCGCTCATGAATGATATGGGTTGCTCATCATTGTTGCCATCATTCTGAGTGAGGACGACCACGAGAGATGAATCTGAGGTGAAGGTGTACAAGATAAATCCTTTGTTGAAATACAGACTATGAAGGGTGGGTGCTTCTTCTATGGCCCACTTGATGTTATCGAATGCTTCTTTCTCAAGCAAATTCCATTTGATGTTTGTGTTCTTCTTGATCATACCTTGTAGAGGCTTCACTATTTGGGCGAAGTCTGATATAAATTTTCGCACGAAGTTGATTTTTCCGAGAAAAGACTGTATGGCCTTCTTACCACTTGAGGGAGGAATCTGGGCGATGACTTTTGCGCATTCTGGATCCACTAATATGTCGTCCCAGGTTATGATGTGTCCTAACAGATTTCCTTCAAAGACGATGAAAACACTTTTCTTTGGATTGAGTGAGATCCCGTATTTTCGGCACCTTTCAAAAATCTGCTTTAGGTGGTGTAAATGGTCACACCTACGCTTCGAAAATATGGTGACGTCATCAAGGTATACTACCACAATTTACCATATTAGGCCCCAGAAAGTGATGTCCATGGCTCTTTAGAAGGTTGCACCAACATTAATAAGGCCAAAGGGCATGTGTTTGAACGCGAAAGTTCCCCATTTAGTTCTAAATGTGATTTTCAGTCGGTCAAGCTTAGCCACTAGTACTTTATTGTAACCTGAAAAAACCATCTAATAATGAGAACATTTCCGACCCCGATACTGCTTGAAGGATCTTCTCCATAGGTGGCACTGGGTAGTTGTCCTTATCCGAAGCTCTGTTCAAATTTCAGAAGTCTATTCATAAATAGATTTCACCAAATATCTTATCGACTGGAACTAAATTTGACATCTAGGTTGAATGTCAGACTTTGAAAATTGTACGTGTATCCAAGAGTTTGTTCAGTTCATTTTGAATCATCGCCTCTAAAGTAGGTTGTACTTTCCTCAGGTTCTATTGGAATGGTTTCACTCCTTCTTTCATGGGTATCATGTGCTGAATGATTCGTGTATCATAGGTTTGCAACTCATCATATTTCTAGGAAAACACATATCGGTATTTATTGAATAAATCAGTGAAATATTGCCTCTCTTGAGGGGCACATTCATTACCAAGGTTGAAAAATTTGGGTTCTTTCTCTATCCCGAGGTTTATTTGTTGGTGCGCTAACGTGGAACTCTGCACCTTTGTGTTGGGAGGTCCTCGAAAACGGTTCTGTAAATCAAAAAAAAATTCAAGCGACACAATCCCTTTGGGTATGGGATTTCCCTTACGATCCCCTTGTTCCTTTTGCAAAGCCTGATCATGATCCTCTTCTTCTATAACTACGTCCTAGAACACGTCTGTATTGAGCATGAAATCCAGTACCTGTTGATCATAATTAAAGACACAGAAGTTAGTGACATTGTCTGGTACAGATGGCTTGTAAATAGTTTCAATAGAAAATCCATCTCTAAGTGGGGTGAACCTAGCATCAACATTGGCAAGTGTGTCAGCTACTTCATTGTGCATTCTAATTAAGGATTTAATACTGAAAGTGTCAAAAGCAGAAATCAAACACCATACCTCTTGCTGGTAACCTTTCAAATGTGGATACAAGCAATGGATGGTGTTATGTACTTGACGTGTAATAATCTCGAAGTCTCCAATTACCTTTAAAAAATGGACTTGTGATCTATGGCTTTCTTGATCCCAAGAATCAATGCTTCATACTTGGCAATATTATTTGTGCACTGGAACTCTAGCCATCAGGAGATTAAAAACTTGTTCTTCTGAGGGTGGAGGAGAATACAGTCCGTGCTGGCCCCATCATGGGTTTTGGAACCATCGTAGTATAAGGTCCACATTTCATTTTCTTATTTCACAAAGCTATTAGAGAAAATAGGGGACGTACTCGGGGTAGTGGCTTCTAGCGGGTCCTTTGTTGAGGCGGAGTGGTTTTCAGTGACCAACAACATTTTTTACTGGACGTCTTGAGTGACCGGAGATTGGGGGGTTTGGTAACACCCAAAAATGGATTCTAAGAGGCACATACTGAGTTCCTCCTACGCGAAACTGACTGGTTCATTAGTTACGTCTAGGTCAGACACTTTGTGTTTCATGTAAGGCTTGCTTCCAACCTAGATTTGGCTGTTCCTACCTTTGTAAGGGAGCCACAAGTGAGACCAGTTAGTGGCTAAGTATCCTTGTAGCTTGCTAAACCAATCTCTGCTCAAGAGAATACCATAGGCTTTGCGGATGTCCATGGTCACTATGCCTATACACTGATGCACCCTACAGTCATAGGACAAGCGAATGATGATGTTATTCAAATCGCATATGGTGGGAACCTGAGATTTATCGAGTTGAATGATCCCGGCATCAGTCTTCTCAGGGTGGATGTTTAACTTCTTGCACACAAAAAAAGGCATAACATTTGTGGATGCACCAGAATCGACGAGGCAGTTGTGGACATTGAAGTTGAAGATCTTGAAGGATAGGAGGAAAGGGGGCATGGATCCCTTTGAGTTTGCATTAACGGCATTCACGATAGACTGGGGATTTTCAACAGCTTGGGCAGATGTGGTACTCATAGGCTTGGCCGTCGGTGGGTTCGAAAATTCTTTGAGGATAAGATATCGCTGATTAGAAATGTGAGTGAGTTCGTAAAGGGAAATTTTGGCCTACATTTTCTCCATATCCTTGATAATGTTGTACCTGGAATCTAGGTGTGAGATAGGTTTGGTCGAGGCTTTCGAAGAACCTGATGGCAATTTAGCCTTTTGGTTTACTCGGCAATTGGTTGGGCTAGATTCCTCGGGAGTTTTGGTTTGGTTCTCTGTGTTTGGTGTCAAGATTTTCCTTAAGAAAGGTTTTCTCTTTTCCTCGAAGGAATTTTCAGGGACAGGGCCTTTTCTACTTAAGCTATAGTTTCGAGGGGGTTTGGATTTAGGGTTGTCATCCAAGTTTATTTCAGTTGTGGAAGGGGGGCTTTCCCCGCGGACCACCTCGAAGGCAAGGACAATGGAACCATATCCTCATCCAAGGGAGAGGCTTCCTCGTTATCTGAAATAGCCTCCTCCTCTAAATCCCCAAGGGTTTGGTCATCTAAAATTTGATTCACCACGACGGTCATGTTATTGATCCACTGGGGGTAAGTTTTCTCTGAGTGGGAGGCTTGATGGAAAGAGCAGAAATTGTCATTGCCAATTTCTTCAATGTTGAGACCAGCACTCGAGCTTGACGGAGGCCAGTTGATAGTGGGGTTATTTTTCCTAAAGAAATGTTTTTTTGTTTTGGCACCTGAGGCAGAGTCTTTTTTTTTCCTCTTCAAATCGGAGACTTCATTGGTTAATAGCTTAAGAGAGTTTGCGATACTGTTGAAGTTGAAAGGGTCTTTGTCGTTGTCTCTGGACTTATGAGTTGAGGATTGGGCTCTCTTCGTGGCCGGATTTTGATCATCCCAACCATCATGGTCAATGGCTCCTATTGATATCATGTCCCTTTTGACAGCAAGGGCAGTGGTGTAATTTGCTACTAGGGTAGCTCTAGCTTCACGTTTTATGAATACAACAATATCCCAAGGGAGAGCCCATATGTAGTAGTCAATGGTGATGGAATCATCTAGGGCCATATTCAGAGGGAATTTTTTTAATATAGTAGCGAAGCATTGATTGAAGTCTTTGAATTTCTCCTTCTTCTGGCATTTCAAAGTACTAAGTTCTGTGAGGAGCACAGAAGGAGTTTTGTCTTCCGAAAAATTTTGGAGGAAAGTACGACGAAAGTGCTCCCAGGAAGAAATGGAAGCAACAGGGAGAGATTTATACCATGTAGCAGCTTTATTTTCTAAAGTGTGAGGAAAGGGCCTGCATGCTACATCGTCAGACTGCACCCTCATCATTTGTAAGGCCAGGTAAAATTTTCTTATGTGATCTTCAGCCAGCGTACCCTTTTCAAGGTCAAACATAGGGAGGTGTTTCTCAGGGTGTTAGGGCATGTCATGGAGGGGAAAATGGAGAGACAAGGGGAATTGTACCATCCAAGCCAGTGGCTGTACACGTCTGGCTTGCTGGTGGTGCAGTATGTAGATATGTCCCATTTTTCTTTCAGATTCACTTTCGATGCCTGATCTAGATGCTTCGCCTTCATGATGGGAGTGCAAGTATTGATTTCTCCCATGGTTCCCTACATTCCTGATGTTTCGCTAGTTATAAAGGAAAGGGAACCTATTTTGGTCTCGGTTGTGGTGAGGGTGGCCCATATTTTGACCTTGCCCATGACCTCTATCTCCCTAGCCCCTGTTTCTCTGAACCCTCCTGGTTGCTCCTCCAGGCTGGTTATTTGGTTGAGTGTCATCATTCAAAGGTTTTTTAGGTTGGGTTTCAATGATTTCAGGGCCATCTCCTTCAATCCCTCGAGGACTGTCGGGGGGTTCTATAGAATTACACTCAACTGCATCTACATAATCTTCTATCATTAGACTTACCAGCTGGGGTAGGGAATTGACAAGGGCTCCCTAGTGAGTTTGGTTAGCTGCAAGAGTTCAAGGGTTGACCAAGGAACTAGTGGCTGGGACGTTTTGCAAGCCTCTGATGAGATCATGGGAAATTGGGTGCAAGGCCCTCAGCTTTTCTGAGGTGATCTCTTAGAAAGGGGGTTCTTCTCCTAGGGAATTTTCAGGGGGTGGAGGACCAGTGTTTTCATACATGATCTCCCCCTGCAGGGTTTTAAATGAGATGTTACTTATGTGCTGCGAGCCTGCCATTCAGACCCTCCTTCTAGCGCCAAATATGTTGACAGGAGAAAATGTCTCGCCAACAGTAAGGGATCTCCCCTGTAAAAAGTCTCGATTAGACTCTAAACCGTTTGTGATAGGGATACCGTCCGAGGTGTGGGTCCAGCTACCGCTGAGTATTCCTTTTCTTGGACACAAATGAGCCCTGCAGATCTATGAACACATAATTATTCAAATAATACAAGACAAATGGTTGATGAGTCTCAATGACATGAAACACTACAAATAGCGGGACGAGTTAAAGCATGTAGCCAAAGGAAATGATGTTACCAACACATCATTAGGGTCATGCTTGTAGAAGTTGTTCAAAACATAGAGGAAATAGTTCATTATGTTTGGAGCACCCTTCACTTCCTTAAGAATTTTCAAAGAGAATATAAATGTTAATAACGAAGTTGCTAACATCTCCTAATTAAATAACCTAATATCATTAACACATTAGGTGAGCTGAAATGTATAAATGATATAAGCAGAAAACGCAAATCAGTTAATCATAAAAGATATCATATACATGAGACAAGAATATTCATAGTGTTAACACATTATTCCTCATCAAATCCAAGAGTGGAATCACAACATTTTTTTGTATTTGTTCTCAAAAAGGTGTATACAATGCTATACAATTCTCTCTGCTCCTTTGGAGTCCCAAAAAAAAGATCTTTTTCAATTCCTCGAAGGGAGTATTTATAGAACAAAATTGACCCTTGGGTGTCCCTGACTTTTCGCTTTGTTGTGTAACTAGCTCTAAAAATAGAAGAAAAGAGATATCAACGCCTTAGAAATAAGCCACTTCGAGGGGGAAACCTCCAAATACATTACATGAATGAACAATTCCTGGATGATACAAATGACACAACCTCCTTTCTAAATATAGGAGTCAATGGGGCCACAATGTAATCCTAGCCGACCTAACAATAATAATGTAAGGGCACAATAATAACAATATGGGGGTTACATGGTTACAAAAATAACAATAAGGGGGGCTACACTAACATAATAATGGACTACACTATTAATA
>JAXQQM020079214.1:0-15631 GCA_034641835.2 Pinus albicaulis | reverse complement strand
GAAAATCACGAAGGAACGTGCATAGAAATCTAGTTATACAACGTATATTTCTCCTAAATGTCAGTGTAATCCATGTGAAACATCATATAAACAATAATAAATGCTTAATTAATAATATTTTCACATATGCAAGCAGATATTAACACGTGAATTCAGGAACAAGATGGTTCTTCTTCATTACGAACAGCATGTACAATGATAGTAAGGTGGAGAGATCACCTGAATCCTTCCACGATCTTCGAACAGACCGTCATCCGGATCCGTCCCGCCCTTGCCTTGCTAAGATACTTTCAAGACTTGTGCACACGAGATGACATATAAACTGATGAACATCTCCAGGAAACAAGGGTTTCCTGTAAAAATCTGGGAAGTGCAGGAGGCATGGGAAATCAGACTTGAATTGGGGCTCCAACAGAGTATAATATCTATAATTTCTCTCTCTCCCTTAGGCCATGCACATGAGGGGCTTTTATACTCCCTCAAAGTAGTTTCAATCAGTTGGAAATAGTTGGCCACGGGCTGGGGTGGTTGAATTACTGGAATAACCATCAACCCAGCCTCGAAAATAGGGAATTTTATATATTTTTTAATGATTTTAATGGCATACGCGGAAAAGTATATATGGACTCGCGTATACACACGGAAAAGTCTGGGCATACCCGCGTATGGGATTTTAAACACTGTTTTTTATGAACTTTTATCCAAGTCTGTGGGAATGGGTGCCCAAGGCCAAAAATACAATCATGAATCACATGAGGGTGAAAAATGATGCTATAACAGATGCCCCCTAATATATGAGGTCAGAAGGGGTACATGATGGTCGAAATGTATTATGCACATAGAAAGAACTTCGCAAGGACAAGAGAGGACTTCACCAGATTTCAGCCTGCCAAAAACCAATGAAAGAAAACAGAGAGTCAGCTCATGTCTGAGGCGGGCATACCCATGCTCAGTCAAAAATATATCCATATAGAAAATACATAATAGATCCAGAATGTATACAAGTATAGCTGAACTGAAAGTACACAATGAATCATCTGAGCATGGCCCGGAAGTACAAGTCGGAATCAATGTCCAAGTATCACATATATCAAACTGATCAATAATACTGAAAATGGATGTCTGATCACAAAAGTAACTGAATCTCCAGGTACCAAATCATAAGGGGTGGAACACATGGTACAATCACGCAACTCGGGAGCCAACATATAGGATGCTGCTATACTGACAATGCAACATATAAGGGTGGATGACATCACTGGTAGAAACTGAATGGACTGTCAAAAGTGAACCGAAAGATGCTGATGCAACCCGAGGTCTTCACCGATCTCGATGGCACAATTCTACACAATGGGAATAAATGAGCTGAAGTCGACCATGTGAGAAATCGTTGGATTACCGGTCAATAATGTATACCGTTAACCAACGCGAGACAACCCACCGATAATGATAATGAGTGTCAAGGTGCCCCAGTACAATCTGACAAGTGCGAATGAATGAGTTGAAGTCGAACACTTGAAATAATCTACCAATCAGGAGGCAATGATGAATCCCCACCGTCGATAGCGAAGAGTCTGCCACTGATGACTGCAAACCCTAAGGTACTGACAAAAAGACTCTAGACCTTATTCCCAGAGCAATGAGTCGGAGTCGATGGGAAAAGATCTGCTGGAAGGAAGGCATTAAGGCATCCCACATCAGTCCAGCGCGAGTGTAACCCGCAGGCCAAGATTTGGAAGGAATCGGACGAAGCAGAGTGATGGAACCAAACCGAAGTACGTTTCCGACATGCACAAGATGAAGCTAGCGCACGGAAGAAACCCTCTGAACCAACCAATAATGAAAGCTGACACGGAAGCGAGAAATCCACTGATAGGGTCAAATGGAAATCAAGGTACTGCACGAATCCCAAGTGTGATAATGTATGTTGACGTCGAACACAGGGGAAACCACTCAGTCAAAGACCCATAATGATGATCAAATGTTGAGCACAAGGTCACCTATCAATGATGGAAATAGGGCCAGGGTGCGGCTCTAGGTTTGCTCTCAGAGCAATGTGTCGTAGTCGATAAGAGACAAACCCGCCAGCAAGAAGTCAATGGGGACCTTCTCAAACCAGCATGAGTAGAAGACCAAAACATCTGATGTGATAGAACAAGATACTGACAAGACCGGGAAGGCCGACTGAATAATGAGTCAAGAGACACCGCAGAATGGCCGACTCTGGTTAGACTTCCCTTGAACAAAAGCACGACTCGTGATGACCATGGTAGTAAAAAGTGACACTGTATAAGTCTGTTATGCAGGAGGCAAAAACAAACTCTCCATATGATTGGAAGAGATAACCAATCGGGGGAGGACTGACCAGTGAAACAAGGCAAAAGCTAAACCTAGGTCAAAACTAAAACCATCCCAAATGAAGGAAATATATAAGTGTATGTTCTTTATTCAAGGGTGACAAACTGATACTGTACTGCCATCAAATTACGAAGTAACATCCCGTTCCCGCTCTTTTTGTTATATTTTATTTTTTTGTCTTTTTCATATAATAAGCCTGAAAAAGAATAAAAGAATGCTATGGTACAATGGATAGAACAAGTATCAAAAAATCAGATGCACTAGTTCCTGGGATTGGAACAATCCTATGCTCAATGCAAGGTGGCGGAAACTGGTAAGCGATACTCAAAGGAATGTTCCATCCATGGGTAAAAAGGGTGTCAAGTCGCGATAGCTAAGTGCATGCAATGGTTAACTTGTACAGACAGTCAAGGTCAAAAGATGGCTTAAACATCGAGTCCAAATGAAGCCGGCTAAAGGCCAGGATAAACAAGTAGCCAATATGCAATGCAATAATACAACTCAACAACACCAGGGAGCCTCTAGGGTAATAGCCAGAAAAATGATAGTGAGGAAGAAGAAGAATGAAGCTTCAACACATAAGTCATGGCGTGACTAAAGAGGACTCCCGAGCCTACATAAAATGCAGCATGGGCAACAAGTGATAGCGAGGAACTAACTAGGAAGCCCATGTAAAGGAAGGCTCTACCACCAAGTCATGATTAAATAATCGGCGAGTGAAATGGGTGAAATACTCATGACCTGATGGGATCGACCCTATGGCAAGTGATCAGAATGGAGGCTAGT
Source organism: Pinus albicaulis (assembly GCA_034641835.2). Lineage (NCBI taxonomy): Eukaryota > Viridiplantae > Streptophyta > Pinopsida > Pinales > Pinaceae > Pinus > Pinus albicaulis. The sequence goes on along the minus strand of JAXQQM020079214.1, from coordinate 12,487 downwards.
ATGCAAAATGCAACGGAAAGTGGATTTCCTAACCTATATGCCAGTTTTAGTTTATAAAAAAGAGATTTCAAGAAGACCAATTGAACTATCCGGTAACTAAGTCAAACTAACTCTGAATTTCAAGTATAACTTCAACAAAATGCTCAAAGCCAACCATGCCACTCTCGCAGCGGGGCTTTATACGAGCAAAAAGGAAGACAATAAACTCAATAAATCAACTCAGTACAATAGTATAAACTTGCAATAAAAAACTTCAAAGAATCAAAAAGAGACTCTTCGAAAATTGCAACAAAACTAGTCTACTGAACATCAAGGAAACCAAACGCACCAAATAGGTAAAAAATCAAAATGCGCAGCAACACACAAGGAAAGAGTAAATGAGCAGGAGCTCTCTATTCTGATTAAGCAGAACAGCCAAGAATCTTCAAGAAAAGACCTTGGTACTCAAACCAAAATTGCAAACGTAACAACCAAAAATTTCACCAACCGAGAGAGTCTTCACACAAAGGAGAGATAAATAGACATATAAACACTTTAAACATAGTCCAGAGATCAAAAAACACTGTAGAAACAGGTCACCACAGGCAGACAAGACCAGAAGAGCTAAAAACCAAAATTTCAAAATTTCCCCCCAGGCATACGCGCTTTAACAGTTTTTCAACCAGCGTGTATACGCGACTGTGTCAAGGAAACACGCATATACGCGACCACCTTTTACATAAACAACATGTATACGCCACTGTGCAGAGAAAAAACCGCGTATGCAAAAGCAAATAATGAAAAATAAAAATGATCAAGCCTGGCTAAAGAACCAGGTCTTTAGTCTAACTGAGAAAAAACTAACTGGACTGGAAATAATGATTAAAACTGTTGGAAACCTTTAAAACAGCTGAAACCACCCAATAGGGGAATCACAAGAATGCGATCCCCGGTGGAGTCGCTAGTTCTGTTTCGGGAAATAACTCCCTAGAGGTTTGTTGGGTCAAAACCTCCACAGATCAGGGCATGCTATTCAATAAGGACTCACACAACCACACTTGTATGCTAAAAACTAGATAACATCGATAGTAGAACTCACCCGTAATCCTACGTTTGATGTAGATCCCACGGGGTCCAAACCCCCAGCAACCCTTCTTCCTCCTTAACCTGAAAACCAAGAAGAAACGTGCACGGAAATCTAGTTGTACATCATATATTTCTCCTAAATGTCAGTGTAATCCATGTGAAACATCATATAAACAATAATAAATGCTTAATTAATAATCTTTTCACATATGCAAGCAGATATTAACACGTGAATTCGGGAACATGATGGTTCTTCTTCATTACGAACAGCATGTACAATGATAGAAAGGTGGAGAGATCACCTGAATCCTTCCACGATCTTCGAACAGACCGTCGTTCGGATCCGTCCCGCCCTTGCCTCACTAAGATACTTTCAAGACTTGTGCACATGAGATGACATATAAACTGATGAACATCTCCAGGAAATAAGGGTTTCCTATAAAAATCTGGGAAGTGTAGGAGGCACGGGAAATCAGACTTGAATTGGGGCTCCAACAGAGTATAATATCTATAATTTCTCTCTCTCCCTTAGGCCATGCATGTGAGGGGCTTTTATACTCCCTCAAAGTAGTTTCAATCAGTTGGAAACAGTTGGCCACGGGCTGGGGTGGTTGAATTACTAGAATAACCATCAACCCAGCCTCGAAAATAGGGAATTTTATATATTTTTTAATGATTTTAATTGCACATGCGGGAAAGTATCTCTGGACTCACGTATACACGCGGAAAAGTCTGGGCATACCCGCGTATGGGATTTGAAACACTGTTTTTTATGAACTTTTATCCAAGTCTCTGGGTCTGTGGGAATGATGCCCAAACCCAAGGCCAAAAGACAATCATGAATCACATGAGGGTGAAAAATGATGCTATAAATTTTAAATTAATTTTACGTAGATTAGTACTTCAAATAATTTTTAATGTAATATTTATACTATGGTTTTCTCATATATTTGTATAAAGATTAATTCAAGCAATTATTTGTATAAGAAATGATTAGAATAAGATGTAAATAAGTATATTTATTACGAGTTATTACCCACCATTATTTATGTGTTATTCAATAATTTAACAATAAGTTGGTGATGTGGTTATGTTATTTGAAGACAGGAGAAGTCTTTTTCCTACTCCATTAATAAGTAATAATAAGTAATAAAGGAGGGATTTACCAAAGTTTATAAATAAATTAATTGGATTGTTAAGTGAGTTAGGCGAAAATTGGACATATATTAAGAAGATAGATGAAAAATGGACATTTAGTAAGAGGATGTGATGTGATCAATCACCCTAAGTGTTACCTAAGTTAGCTATATACAATGCAACTAATTTTAAAATCTCTAGTATTTTTGTTATTTTAATTTAAAATATTTATACTAAAATACATATTGTTACATCCCAAGGTACTTTCCTTCATTCTTGAATTTCTTAATTCCAGTAAAAAATCTTAAATTAGGTAAAAAAAAATTTATAATTATCAATCCACTAAAAAACTACCAAATTTTTGGTTAGTATACATTTAAACCTTGACATTAGTGAAATTAATCTTCCTTTTCGGCATAAAAGGTTAATTCATAAAAAAGTTTAATTTATGCATTAGAAATTTCTTTTTCAACAAATAATATTTTATGTGAAAATGAAGGATTCATTTCATTGATTTCAATTTTTACATATATGCTAACATAAATTTCAACAATTGATTTGGGATTAAAAACTTTTGCTTTTCTTTGGAGGAAAATTACATTGTCATATTTGGAATAAAATTAAGATATTAATCTACTACTTTTGATTTTCACATATTTTAATGGCATCATTCTCCCACCATACATTTTACTCTTCCAAGAATTCAAAATCTTTTCCATCTCATTCTAAATTCACTGTTCAAACAATTATGAATCTTTTAGATATACTTTAATATATTTTCACTATAATTTAATATATCACTTGTAAATAGAAATATAAATAAAGCTAATTATTTATTTTAGAAAATTTACTAAGATGTTTAATTATATATCATCTAATATATTTGATATGAACTGAGTTGGCATATAATAGTTGTTTTAACCAATATACAAAATTCATATTTTTAAATATTTTGTAATTAGTGAATTTAAAAGGAGTGGTGACTTGGTTGATTGGACATTTAACATGGTAAGGAAATATGATAAAAAACTATTTATAGAGTAGATGGAATAGGAGTATGTACAAGTCCATGATAGACTAAGATAGAAGAAGGCATGGTACAAGAAGTGAGTATATGAAAAAAAAGATATATTCCTTTTAAAATTAAAGATTTAGTGATGGCACGCTTTAGGAAAAACCATTACCATGAGGGATTTTATAGAAAATTAAATATGAGGATTATTAATTCATCTATCAATTTAGAAGAAATTCGATGATAAGGGATACAAATTATAATTTCCATTAGATTTTGGCACATCAACCATTTCAAATATTTTTGAATTGTATGAGTACAAATATAATGGTGCGATTAACAAAGAGAAAGATTACGAGGTCAAAAAAGAACATAAGAATGAAAGTTATTATGAAAATATGCCAACAAATATTCAAGATAAGATGAATATCTAGATGAAAAAGTGGAAAAAACCCAAAAAATATAATACAAACATTAGTTGGTAAAGTGAAGGAACATAATCGAAACAAATACTACTTAGATTTATGAAGCAAACTATCAAAAACTTGCAAGGGGGGATACTTGTAGAAAAAGTAGAGGATAATGGAGAAATGCAAGGATAATGTAATTTTATTATTGCAATGAGAACTTGATGAAGGAGCATCTATTAAAAGAATGAGTGGATTCCAAGTGGGTGAAATATATCTAATCACAACAAATATGATTGCCATAGGAATTGAAGAATAGGGATGGAAAGAAAGAGAAAAGTATAGTGTATAGTTATTAGAAGCATAAAGTAGGAAATCAAGAGATAAATCAAAATCAAAACTTCATGTTGTTGAAGTATTATTGAAAAATAACATGCAAGATGATATAATGAGCACATGTGTGAGAAAGAGTTATAGGGAAGGTAAAGGTCCATGGCGAAAGTTGAAGAGACAAAAGTAAATCTAAATAATTCTCAGGAAAATTGAAGAGATGAATAAACATAAAGAGAGCTAAGAAGAATATGAAGAGATAAGAAAATCTAGAAAGCTATTTAGAGAAAATAACATATATGGATTTTTGTCATTTGAGTCTAACTAGTTAGCCAATGCGAAGAGATAGATATATAAAATCATAGAGAATCATGAGAGAAAAAGTACCATGTTGATTTTTGGAATTTATATAAATTAAATATGCATCCATAGTTCTAAATAATAAGAATGAGTAGACCTCTTTCTTCATGACTATGATTATGGTTCTATGTTTCTCCTAAATGAATGATTGTCCATTGGGATACTTTAGCATGTTTATTTTTTAATGTGTGTGTTATAGATTGCTATATTTACTCACGTTGTGCCAATTTCACAAAATATTGGGGAAAATGAGAGGCTTACATATGCATATCATCGAATCCAAAATAGATAAATATTTTCTTCTCCTCCCCAATCACTAACCACATTGGGAATCACAACAAGCCAAATTGTATTAATATCTCCATAAAGACAAACTACTTAATAAGTAGAAAGAATAAGAGTCATGCATATTAAGGGAATTGACCAATATAAACCAATTTCTTATCTCATTTCCAAATAAATTATTCACTTACATCATTCCAACTTGAATGTATTCATCCTTTCACCTCTCATAATTATATGTTTGGTATCCTCCCCCACAACACACACCCCCCCCCCCCCCCGCCCCCCACCCCCAAAACCCCCATGGGGAGATTCCTAAGAGAAGTGGGATGGTAGGGGGTCATGCCTGCCACCCTAGAATTGAAAAAGATTGAATGTTAGGGGTGGCATGGCTAACCCCTCACATATGCCTTAATTTATCATTTTGTAGCGATGGTTTATGGATTTTTGGAGTGGAAGGAGGGTGGTAAATGTTCACAAGTTTTCACAAACAAGAAGCAACCTATTCTCTTTCCTCAGGAGTGAAAGCAGAGAGGAAACTTGAACATAAGATGCCCGAATTGTCTCTAGTCTCGACATAGTTGGAACTTTTTTATGGTAATTTATAAAAGGCGAGATGGGCTTAAATTTATGTGTGTTGCATGGAGAGTTGAATTGAGGAAGTTTTTGTGGGTGAACACAAAGGGCAAAAGAAGTGGGATAATATTTGGGTTTCTCTGCATGTTCAACTCTGTGGACTTCGGTACAACTCTAAGCCTAATTGTGATGCTTCTCTCAACATGACAACTAGCGTTAATTGGTACCTTCTTATCTCTACTAGGTCTCTCTTAATATTCAAGGTTATTCTCTCAATTTCTCCTAGTATATTAGTGGAAAGGTTTTTATTTGTCTATGGTTTCATACTGATGCTTGTATTGGTATGAATGAATCTTTATGGTACGTCACTAGTGTCGTTATTACATTAACTATCATAACATGTCCTTATTTTTGGGTTTCCTCTAGTCGTGGTTAGTTAATCAAAGTCCAGTGCCCTGTGTGTCCTCACTTCTTTCTGCTAGCCTTGGGATTTCTCATAAAGTGGGGTTTGTTTATGCATGTCTCTAATTTTGACACACCTTTTGGGTTACCCCTGGTAGTCGGCTTACTTTGGAGGTTCCATGTTGGTGGGAGATGAATCCTCTTGGTTTTTCTTTATCCATTCTTTAGCCTATTTTTGTTTCCCTTTGGTAGTTTTTTAATTTGTGTCTCAGTGTATACCTAGTCTAGAGATTGCAATCTCTCTGTCATGGTGCTACATGTCTTAGGTATAATCCTCGAGGTCCTTTTTTATTTGTTAAATATGCAATGCCAGCATATGCGCAGCAAGGATGTGGGAGGAGTTCATAGCCTCCAGGGTCACAATAGAGCTCAACATTAGGCCTAGGAAGTTTTTAATAATTATTGTGTATTTATCCCCCCTAATACTCAAAATGAAATCCGCAATTTGGAGTCTCATGTTGTTCATGATAAGAATATCTTATCATATTCATAGATCCTAGAAGATATACCCACTTAGATTCTTGGTATGGGGCATACTTGGGGACGAAGGAAGCACTATTATGGTGCTTTGGCTTTATATTGGCAAATGAAGACCCTACTAGGCAAGATCTTGATGGATAAGCAAGTTGGAAGATACACCACCTTTGCTAGCTTGGAGGATGTCAAAAGGTCGACCCAACGTAATTAGAGGTTCTACTTAGAAAGGATTGATGAGAGGTTAGCACACATTGAGCTCCATTTCCAATGTGAACTTGCTTCTCATGCTCCTTTAGGATCAAGTGCTAGAGATCCAACTCTTATTACTTCCTTAGACACTTTAGTTTAAATACGTATTTCTAGTTTTTGTTTTTAAAATGAAATCATAGAAACTTTAGTTATGCTAGAAATGTTTAAACTCCTTGAATATTGGACAAATTACTCTATAGGTAGGTGGTCAAAAATATCTAATTTCTTTCCTATCGAGTAGATTCAGACCATTCATACCACCTACCCAATGACATAGTTGATGATGATGCTTGTTGGTTGTATATGTTTTGCTTGATATTTTAAGATAAGTAACAACTTAAAATTAAAAAAAAAGCTAACTATTTATTCAATCCAGAGAAAGTAATTATGCTTTTATACACCCTTTCTAATTATTGGTTTATCATAATCACAATAGTCATGAAAATGGTATTCCGTTTACTTTCTTAATATCTTTGATTTGAGACTTTATGCTAGTTCTTATTAACTCTACCATTCTACCATTCTAAGTAACATTCGCTACCTCTTTTCATGTCAAATCATGCGAGTCTCCTACTCTCATTTATTTCTAGTTGTTTGAAACATTAACACCAATACTTAAAACTATTGATATCACTTAGTGAGTATTAGCAATATCTAATGCTATATTTTTATTTTTGTTCCAAAAAAAATGTTTTTTTTAATGATGAGTAAAACCCATGATCTTTTACTAAAATCTACATATTTGTATTTTGTAATTATATTATTGAGTAAGGATCTCTCCCATGTTAAGGGATGGTAATTTCTTTGAGAATGTATATGTATTAAAAGTTATATTTCGTTATTAATTAACTTGATGTATATTTTAGGAAATATACATGTATATGGGTGTGAAAAATAAGTTCTATATAAATAGATGTATAATTATATGTGTTTTCACAAATTTTGTCTGTTAAATATTTCGAGAAGGATTTTTTTATGGGATAAATATTTTATTTTAGGATTTGCACCAAACCATATACTTACTCCATATATATATATATATATATATATATATATATATATATATATATATATAACAATTTCTCACACGATGAAATAAATTAATAATTATAATAAACTAATTTAATTATATCATTAAAATATTGCTAAATAATATTAAAAATGAATTAATATTTATTCAAAGTTTATTTTTAATTTTATTTTGTAACTTAGAAGAATCGGTAATTAGGTTAGTCTTGTACTTGCGTGATACAGGATCAATTCTGGCCACTACCACTATACCTCTGGGGTCTATGACTTATTCTTCTCTCTATAGACTCGGTCATAATTGAGAGAATGAACCTCAAATATATTAATTTGCTCATTTTCACATCTCTTTAATCACCAATTGAATTGTCTCTCACACATTCCTTCAATTTTTTTTTGAAAGAAATCAATAAATTAAAAAAACAAATAATATTTTTTTAATAATATTTTAAAATTTATAGAAACATGTGCATATTGTGATGCAATGTTTCTTATTCTCACTAATAGCACTGCATTAATTCAATAAAATTTAACATTTTGTAAAATCATTTTATTTAACAAATAAACTTTATAATTTTTCATCTTTATTGATTTTTGGTTTATTGTGTATAATTATTTTGAAGTATTATTTAGATTTTATTTTTTAATATGTTTTTATAATATTATAATTTAATATGTTTTTATAATATTATAATTTAATTATTAAATTATAATTTATAAGAAGCTATTAACAATACTAGGGTGAGGTTTTATGATTTTGAGGTATTTTGACGTAGTTGGTGTTTTTAGTGGCTCGATGACTAATTCATGGGGTTTGTGTCTCTGCCCCTTTCACTTACTCTTGAAATAGATGTTTTTAACTCATTGATTGTGAATGGGCCAAGATTTAAAAAGTAAAAACCTTCTCATTTCATCAAGAAATTGGAGAAATAAAAAATGTGGAGGTATTTGCACCTCAGTCAAGAACTCAAGCACTGCAACTAGAAAAGTGAAGCCTAGTTTTCTAGTTCATGGGGATCTCACCCTCCCTGTGTTTTATAATGTTGGGGGTGGAGATTTTTTGGAAACCCGTGATCAAGGGTTCTATCTCTTCGACCTTCTACAGAAAATGGTTTTTTACTTTCTTCTTCTAAAACAAGGTAGATCGAGACCTGATCTTCAAAAGTGGGCCTTATTTCATGGGGGCTCAAGGGTTATATTTGGATCGATGAATCCTATATTTAACCAGGAAAATGACGTTCCATATGTAGTACCAGTAAGGGTGAAACTCCCATTTTTTCCATTGCACTATTGGAATGGTACCACTTTGAGAAGTATTGGCAATTTCATTAACAAGTATATTGATTGTGTCATGCCACAAGATGGGATTTTCTCTTACGTCGGTATGTGCATGAAAGTGTATCTGGATAAGGGACTCTTAACATCCATAAATCTCAACCTAGACAATTGGTCTCATATCCAAGTGGTATACTATGATCAACTTTCATTCAAATGTAGGGTATGCAATGAATATGGTCACTTTGCAAGAAGTTGCAAAAAGAAAAAAGAGGGGTAAACAAAACAAGTGGAAGAAGGAGAATAATGTCGACAATAAAAAAAGAGAAGAGGAAAAGTAAAGAAACTGAACAATAAACCAATGTAACTAGATTATATTAGGAATAAAGGGAAAGAAGTAGCCTCCCCCCAAAAAAATAAATTTGAGAAGTGAAGAAGGAACCTGTGAAGGGAAGAAAAATAATAATAACAGTTATGAGGCATTAAATATGGTGAATGAAGAAGGGAAAATTCCACAAAATAACCCCTCCTCACAAGAGAAAAATAGAAAAATCGATATCAAATCCAGATCTAGAAAGAATTGATGAAAATATGCCACTGTAGAAGAATTTCTAGTGCCAACACAATAGATCATGAAGTATATTACAAAGGAGGAAAAATTCCTCTCCCCTAAAAACATCAACATGGGGTCATCCTTTCTGACTTTGAAAAACAAGAAAGAAAAGGATGGGAGGGAAAAATAACTAGAGAGGCTCCAACAAAAAGGGGGGTTGAAAGAATAACAGAAAGGTGAGATTGGAGAAAATAGAAAAATATAAGGAAATGGACACTCAATCAATTCTAGATCCAAAACTCAAATTATATAGAAATACCAGAAAAGAGGAAATTGTGGCCCTTAGAAAGGGACAACCCATACAAGTAATAAGTAATGAAGGTTCTCCTATGGTATTGCAAGGGATTAAGATCTAAAAAGAGAATGGAGGAGGTGAAGTCACTAAAATAGATCCTTCCAAACAACATAAGATTTGGAATGACAATGGGGAGATTTAAAAATCAATGGCCAAATCAAGCCCTTTCTTATTCCTTATATCTAAATGGACTCGCATTGCACAATTATGAAGGATTGCATTATTAATCAGTTATAGTATGACATGTAATTTTTATTTTTGGTGAGTCTATTTTGTAAGGTATATAGTGACAAAACCCTATTTTTTTGTTGTCTAGTTTGGTGTCCCTCCATAAACATGTGTAGTTTTGTTGAACAAGAAGGCTCAAGATTTTGTTTTGAAAATATAGCTATGTACTACCTAATGTATTTTCTATGATATAATCGAAGGTTTGTACATAAATATAAAATTCTCATCCCAATTGTATATAAAATTAATAATTTAATTTTAGGTTATATATTTGAAATTATTTTAATTATTAAATCACAATGCAATATAAAACATAAAAATAATTTAAGACAAATTATTAATCCATTTTTCTCCTTAATTTTATTTTTAATTGTATTTTATTTTTATTTTTTATATATTATTTTCACTTTCAGTAATATTTTTTGTGAGTTTAAATTTAAATTTAGAATAAAATTTTTAAATTTTAGAAATCATTTAAAGGGATTATTTCTGAAGAAGTTGTTATTATTTCATTGTTGCTAAAAAATTTTGGTATAGGATTTGAACTTTGGAATTCATTTAAAGTAATTGTCAAGGTTTAGAGTTAATGATAAAGGTATGTGGTTAGAATCTGGCTCGTGGTCATTCAGGAGGTCAAAAATTTACAATATGGTTGAGAACAAGAGTGTTAGATATCACATAATCCACAACACTACTTTTGAGCCCATGAATACAAATCATCTAGCGAGAGGTTGACCTGTTATTAATTCCATTGCAAATTATCAAATCTTGGGTACTACAAAGCTTGATAAGCTCCATACCAAATAGGTTTTCGATTATGTCTTCATAATTTTTTTTAAATCTATTAGCTAAGTCACATTTCTCATGTAGCCATAGAAAATTAGAATTAAAGTTATTAGTTAGAAGAATAACTTGACAAGTAAAACCCCAAAACACAAAGATATTACCTTCATTCTTTCAAATATAAAAATTATTCTTAAAAAAATTATCATTATTTTATGATTATTTAGAAATATTATCATAATAAATACTATACAATATTTATTAAAATAAAATATAAATGGTTTAAATATAATATTTATTAAAATAAAATATAAATGGTTATAAATATTTAAACCATATATATATAGAAATATTTTCTTTCATTTTTAATATTGAATAATGAATCTATATTATTGTACCTTGATGTTCTAGTACATATTTAATAATGAGAATATAATATTGCATCTTAATATTTTCCTATAGTTTTTAATTAAACAAGAAGTTAGATTCACTTTGAGAGCATCCTATTTATTTAATTACCAAACTCCTTTATTCTTCTTCATAAAGTCTAGCTATAACAATAGTATTATGTCTTTGTCATTACATTTATATTATTTTCCTATATTCTTGCTCTCTGGTCTCTTCATTAACACTTACAATGCGTATCCATCGCTTACACCTCTTATTATATGCTTCTCTTCAAGTACTTATACTATATATACTCAATCTGTTATGCACTTTAATTTATATGTGTTTGAACTTTCAACCTTATACTTTTGATATATTTTATTTTTTCCTTACATTCTTTTTCTTAGACTTTCTTGTACTTTTAGCTTTAAATATTCTTATATGCAAACTCAAATCATTATAATAAAAATAAAAAAATTAAATATACACATATACATATTAATGATATATATTCTTATATATTAATGATATGTAACTACACATTACATAAATTATTAACATGAAAACATTTCATGGCCAATTTAACAATATTTTAAATAAAGAATTGGCATCTTGTAACTTTGAACGAACATCACTTGAGTGCATAAGGAAATATTACAAAAACATTCTATGTATAGAAAATTTACCTTGAACAGGGCATAGCCTTAAAAGATCTCCCCTATGAGCAATAAAATACAAAAGGATTACATTTTGAAATCGTAGCTCTCATATTCCCTCCACTATTCAAAAAAAGTGGTGACCAATAGAACCAGGTTGGTGTTCAAAGATGGGATGAAGGACCAAAAGGGAATTTATAATAAAGAAATCCCATCTTTTGAGTTTTAGTTTCATGAGTACACTAGCAATTTCAATGAAAACTTCGATAGCATAACGCACTTTAATTTACAATCGAAATTCCTAACCACTTTTCTTGTGACTTTAAATGGTTGTCGTGGGATTATTTATATGATGTTTAAGGTAGTTTTTTTTCATATATATATATAAAATTTGTGTGAGATATGTATGTGTGATTTTGATTTTGATGATTACGATTATAATTTTTAGGAGTAATTATTTAGTTCTATGCGAGATAACATTAGTTTGTAAAAGGCAGGAAAAGAGGCACACACGAATCACTCGCGCTCTGCTAGGGTTTAGAACTCCTCTGCAATGGCACTGCACCAATCGACAAAGGAAATCGGGCTAGGCTGCATGCGTTTGGCAAAGTGATTCTACGGAGTCTTGCGCTTAGGCCATGGAAGACGCTCTGGGGGGAAGCAACCAGCCTCCCCCTACGAATGGGGAACAGAATGACGTTACAATTGAACAAAAAAGAACACCCTCGGACAAGGGAGGCACAGAACAACAGGGTGAAGTACCACAGGCGCACACCTCAGTGGGTACAGCGGAATCACCAGCTGCGACCTCAGCTACATGCAAACCTATTGCAGCCGAAAGACCCAAGATTGACTTGCTCAGTCACC
>JAXQQM020079257.1:0-16197 GCA_034641835.2 Pinus albicaulis | reverse complement strand
TTTTAGCACTCAAATCTACCTTAGGCTGAAATAAGGTAAAACTCAAGGCTACATCAAACCACGCTCAGCCTCGTAGCTAGCCCTACGAGGACAGGAGAGGGCTCTCTCCGGGTCTATCTCGGCAAAAGGTTTTCAGATGGGCTGAGATGACTTATAATGAACAATGAATACGGATTTTAGGCTAGTAAAGAGATAGGAATGTTTGATTTTGATTTTTTGGGTTTTCGTTGGAGAAATGGGAAAAAACAATTTTGGGTCCAGGGATAAGGTCAGATCTTTGCAGATTTCGAGTTGGGGCGAGGTAGGAAATAGTCTTAATGCTTTTGATTTGATATGTGGATAGATCAGAAAGAAAGGGAGCTGAAAAGGGCAAGGATGAACGTGGATCCTTCTCAAACAGGTGAAAACATGTAAAGTTAAATGAATTCAAAGGCATAGCACTGTGAACAATGGATTCAACCTCATCTACTCATTCATTTAAGTTAAGAAGCATAAGTGAGAAATGGCATACATAAAACATGAAGGAACTTACAAAAAACTGAGAGAAAACACCATTAAGAACAGAAAGCCACAAGAATCCCAACAGGTGCCACAAAACCTCTGATCTTTCCTTAGCCAAAATATGAAAAATATGTACAATGTGTGCCAAAGTTTCCCACGAGTCCAACCTGTAGAATGTCTCAGAAATTACAATATATAGATCACTATAACCCCTCCACACACCTATAGGGGTCGAAATCCTCCTTCTAGGAGCAGTTCCAAAAAATTCTAATCAAGGAGCTAAAATCTAGGCAGCTAACAACTTGCCTCTAAAAGAGTGGAAACTAATTCATTTACATGATTTTCACTTTTTTGAGAGTGAATCTTCTAGAATAGGTAAAAATGAGCCAAAGTTACATTTCAACCATCAATTTACATCATGAAAACCCAAAAATTTCATCCACAAGCAAAACTGGTCCCAACTGGCCGAAATTCTGAGCTGGAAGTTGAAAATTCAGCCAAAAATTTAAGTGGGTAGCGCCCCTGAACTGATTGGGTAGTGCGCCTTTCAGCCTGATTTTGAGGCACTTCCCAGCATCCAAATTGAGCTCATGATAGCTCGTTGGAAAGCCCTGGATGTTTGCTATCCAACCAAAGTGGAATTTCTGAATGTGGAGCTCATTTTCCCCTCCAAAACTTCATTCTCCCAGAAGTACTTCCTGCTAGTGCAAAAGGTGGCAGCAAGGTGGTTTTCATGGTGTTTTTGAGCTTTTTGACCATCCAGAATCTGATGACATGCTTCAGAAATTCCTGAGAATGCATAAATTAGCATGAAAAATCCAAAAATGCAAATATTTCCTTCAGCAAGTGTCCCAAAAAAAGTGAGCATATGGGCGCGCTACCCGCTTAACTGAAAAACCTGTTTTTAGACCAAAATATTTCAAAATGACAAAATTTTCTCCGAATTTGCTCAAATTTGGAGCGAAGACCCTCCATCATGTATCTTGCCTAGCCAATGAAGCCTCAGCCAAAATCCAGAGTGGATCAGGCCTTTTCTGCCGTTTTTGTGCTTCGCTCAACCTCCTCTTCAGAATCTTCATTCTCGCTTTGCAGACATTCATGCGAGCCCAATAATGGCCTTTCATGTGACGAAGCATGTATTTCTCTCTGTTGGCCTTTTCCAACAACTTCTCCAGATGAATTTTAACATGCATGGGTTTAGTCTCTCGCTCAACTGGTGTCATGTCGCCAGGTCTATTCCGGGCCAATTATCGATCCTCACGGATTCGACGCAGCTCATAAAGTGTGTGCTCATCCTCTAGCTGTTTGTTGCACTATTCCAGATATTTTACCACCCACTTAGCCTTCTACAATTGATATTTCAGTGTGTCATTCTCGGCCCTTTGCTCCTGGATGATCTCCCTCAGTTTCGAGCTAGGAGAGCTCGCATCAACATTAATGATTGTGAAATCTGTGTCCCGGCCTCTTAACGGGCCCTCATCATGCATGGGATTCTTGCCCCTGTCCTGGATCTGTACCTATGCTGAAGAAGAAGGTGAGACCCCTTCCACATCATGTGGAGATAATACTCGCTCTGCTGATGAAGTCAACAAGACCCCTTCCACCCTCGGTGGAGATAATACTCGTCGTGTAGCTGCAAATAAGGCCCTGTGGCCTCGCTGATATGTCATAAACAATGGAGCACTGATATGCTCAATCTCAGGAATGCCAAGCTGGTGTGAAGGCTCTCCCTCATCATGAACTACCTCGGTAGGCGGCTGTGATGCTATGAAAAAGTCGCGGGAGATGAAATCCTCCCAAGCGATGCCCTGCTGTGCCAACTGATGTAACACTATGATCTTGATCAAAGCGTAATGATATATACTTCTATGCTGTTGTGCTGGGCTCTTCTTCTGTAAAAAAATCATCATCCTCTCTATGTTGCGATACATGAAATACAGAATGTTCATCATACGTACCCTTGTGAAGTGCATCAACAAACGAACATGGTATGTAAAGAGACGCGAGAATCTGCCCTCGCAACTGAAATACCGAATGATGAGTTTCATCAGTGGTGCAAATTCATCCCTCAGGAATCTGAAAGGAAAAACTCTGCCCAAGTGCCTCATATACCCAGGTTTGATGTATGGCTCATAGTGGAATTTCTCCAACTGCTGATGTTTGTTCCATTCCTCTCCTAAATTTGGTATGCCAGTGGCCTGAGCAATAGTCATTGGTGATAGAATGAAATCTACTCCAGCTAGATTTACACGGCCATTACGTAAATGTAGAACAAACAGATGAACTAGTTCACGATGAAGCTGGGTTTGTGAAATCATTTCACAGAATCGAAAACATGATTGAACCCGAAAACAATCCATTGCAAGCGGACATGCCTGCAATTGAGCCAAAGAAGTAGGCTCCTCCCTGAGATGTTTACCACCTTTGCCACCTCTGTGAGGCCTCCGTGGCACATTACCCTCTGTTGTGGAATCAC
This sequence comes from Pinus albicaulis, assembly GCA_034641835.2. Classification (NCBI taxonomy): domain Eukaryota; kingdom Viridiplantae; phylum Streptophyta; class Pinopsida; order Pinales; family Pinaceae; genus Pinus; species Pinus albicaulis. Next base: position 13,220 of record JAXQQM020079257.1, on the reverse strand, counting down.
TATCCGACTCCTGCTCATAAACTGACTCTGTCTCTGACATGGCTTTGAACAAGATATTTGTAATATGGATGCTGATATAGGTGCAGTGAAAGAAAAGTTTTAATGTATGTTCAAAACCCAATAGATATCACCCATGTACCCAAGCATCACAGGAAAACAAAATCATAATGAGGATGACTCTGTTTTAATGGCATAAAAACTATCACTGTTTCGATCATAAGTGAGTTTGACAAATGAAAACCAAATGCAGATGCATGGTACAATTTTATAATGATGGCCAAAATTTGTCAAAGGGGCAACAAGTATGGGACTGTGTTTTATGAACTGGAGAATAGGGACAATACGAAAATAACCATAGTGACACAAATGGCCATGACAGTGGCAATATTATGGTGATGGCAGCGGTGATAAAATGATAACTGAGGGTGTGAGGATGATATACACAACGTGCTATGACATTAGCATTTTTACCATTCAAGAGTTTCAAAATTTTCATAAAACTGTCCATATATTTCCAAAAACCCTTGAGGAATTATTTTTCATGTGAATTTAGGGTTTATATATTCTTCTCCAAACATGGCCTCTTTCCCAACATCAAAATCATCACAAGCATGATAAAAATCTACTGAGCAATGATAAAAACCTGTTTGCAATTTGCTGGAGTCGATTTGAATCAAAACTGGGCGCAAAACACAAATTTCTGGGCTCTGTTGCTAAGTGGGTAGCGCCCCTGCCCAATGGGTAGCGCGCACCAAGTGGGTAGCGCTCGTTCAATTTAACACTGGTCGTGGCGCTCAAGTGGGTAGCGCGCACCAAGTGGGTAGCGCGCACCTCAAGTGGGTAGCGCACACCTCCAAACGCTGTCCACGGTTATGAAAACTTGTCTTCGACCTTCAAGAACTCGACTTCGACCTCTGCCTTGCGGATCTCTTGCAAATGAGATTGTTTGCCATGTTTATATATGAAGTAAATATCTCATCAAATCAGATTGTTTTTCAAATTTGTTTAATAACCCACTTTATAATGTTTTTGGCATTTTGACATTTGGTCTATTAATACAATGCTTTGCTTTGGCTTTTCTGAATTTTGGACTGAAAATGCTTGTTGTTTTTTGCAGGGATGCGGCACTGTGGCTTTGGAAAATATCAGAGGCTTGCACTGAAGCTTTCTGATAATGAAATAAATACAATTATTACAAAAATGAAATTAGACAATTTCTAGTTCCAAAACAGAGTTTTGGACTAGAAATGTCTTCAAATGCTTTTTGATGATAAAAATGTGAAATAAAAACTTACGAAACCAACCTCATGGCCTGTGGGCTTTATGACATGTATGCAAAAGACTCGAAAACCCTAGACTCTAGGACTAAAGACTCTTTTTAACGAAACTGACATTTAATGACCATGAATGAAATGACGATGAACTTCAATAATTTTTGAGGAATTTTTAAATAGCCCTGTAGGTATAAGCATGAGGAAACACATGAAAACCAGACCCCCTCGTCAGTCAGTGGCATGCTCCTAGCGAAATGCAATGAAGTGGAACAAGCGAGACACCTAAAAATGAATATGCAAAAAGCGAAATGATCTCTGACGGAGGGCTGTAAGGACCGACTCTAACATTGGCTCCAATGGGGATGGTGGCTCCATGGAGATGCCAAGAATGACAGATCTCTGGGGGAGTCAGACAGTGCCTTCATCCATTGGGCGATGGAGTCATTATTTCAACAAAGAACTCAAAACTCTTGATATATTTATTGACTGTAAATTTGACTGAAAAGAGACTGAAACTTGACCAAAACTGACTCAATCCTAAAACTGAAAAGACTGATAGAACTGAATTGACAAACTTCAAACCAACCAACCTCCATCTCTAGAATTATAGCCTTCGCTCCGGGCCCCAGACTGAAGATGAGAGATCAGTACACACTTGCAATAAAACAGAAGTAAAACGATATATACAATGATGATGAAATCAGCAGAAAATACTCAGAAGTGGTATCGCTTTAGCAACCGACCATTGATCAGTCCTCTAGGATAATCATATCCATTCATTTCCTTGAGAAGAAAGGAATTTTGACCACGATACGCTACAATATTAAAAGGACCCTTCCATAGGTTTTCAAATTTACCATGCTTTCCCTTATCTTCATTCCGAGCATCCCATTTCAAAACCACCTCATCCAACTGAAACTTATCTGCTTTTGCCTTTCTGTCGTAGATTTTCTTTATGCACTCCTGCAACTTGAAAGTATTTTGAAATACCTCCTCCCGTGTCTGTTGTAAATGAATCATCTGATTAATCCTCTGCTGCATGGGATCTTCCTCACTACTAGCTTCCTGAAGCAATTTGACCACCGGGACAGCAAGTGAAGTAGGAAAAACCGTGTCTGTTCCGTACACCAGCTCAAAAGGAGACATGCCAATAGAATTTTTCTGACTTACCCTATCAGCCCACAGTGCATTCACTAACTTCTTGTGCCAGCCCTTTTTGTTGATTTCGAGAAATTTCTTAATGATATTCACCAAGGATTTATTTGAAGATTTCGCCAAGCCATTCCCTTGTGGATGGTAGGCAGTCGAATGTCCCAAAATGATATTGTACTTATAGAAAAATTCAACCATCCTCTTAGACTTGAAGGCCGCTGCATTATCTGTGATTATTTTACTAGGACACCCAAAACGTGACAGAATATTGTTTTCAAGAAAAGAGATAATTACCGCATCCGTGGCCTGTCGAGTGGGAATCGCCTCGATCCACTTTGTGAAGTAGTCCGTAGCTGTCAATATCCATCTATGTTGTCCGGAAGATGCTGGGTGGATTTCCCCGATGAAATCCAATCCCCACTGCTGGAATGGTGCACTAACTTCAATTGGTTTGAGAGGCAAAGGCTGTAATTTTTGCTTCCCTTCGAAAATTTGACACTCATGACAATTCTTAACAGCCTTATATACATCAGAAAACAAAGAAGGCCAATAATACCCTGCCCTTAGAATCTTATTCGTTGTGGTCTTCCAAAACAAATGGCCTCCGCAGTCACCTTTGTGAAAGTCCTCCAAAACTCTTTGAGCTTCCTCCTCTACCAAACAATTCAACAACACTCCCCCAGGGTCTTTCCAATACAATGCAGAATTCAGAATACAAAATTTTGCAGCTCTCAACTTCAATGTTCTACTCTTGTTTCTAGGCATCCCGGGAGGTGGAGACAAATTCTGAAGCACGTATAAAATGTCAGCATACCAAGGGGAAGAAACAAAAATATCAGATACCTGAACTGACGTACTTTCCTCATCTTCATCGGACATGGCAGCGATCAAATTTATATCTAGAGCATGCAGATTTGTTTCAGCCATATGCTCGGAGAGTCCTTTTCCTTTAATCAGCTTGGTCGGTTTAATCTCCACATCGTATTCTAACAACGCAGTGATCCACTTCCCCTGTCTTCCCTCTGGATCTGCTTGTACCAAAACATCTTTAACCGCTGCGTTAGGAACGTATGCTATAATGTGGGAATGCAGTATATACACACGGAAATATTTCAAGGCCTTTACAAGCGCAAGTGCTTATTTCTCAATAATGTTGTATTTCAATGCTCCATCCCTTATAATCCGACCAAAAAAAGCAATGGGCTTCTCAACACCATCCCTTTTTTGCATTAAAAGAGCTGCCAATGTGTGCTCAGAAGCAAATGAAAACAAAATGAAGTCCTGTGTGTAGTCCGGGCTGATTAAAATAGGGGCTGAGGAAAGAGCTAACTTTACCAAATTAAATGATTTTACCGCTTCTTTTTTCCACTTTACCTGACTGTCCTTTTTCAGCATGTTCGTGATTTCTCTTAGATGCTCTGCAAGATTTGGAATGAAACGACGCAGAAAATTCATTTTACCATTAAATGACTGTATTTCTTTCTTGTTCTGGGGCTGTTCAATCTGCTGTATGGCTTCAACACGTGCAGGGTCAACTCGAATGCCATCTTTTGATATGATGTGGCCAAGGAGCTTGCCTTCATCCATGGCAAAAAGACTCTTTTTCGGATTCAGCGAAATGCCATATTTTCTGCACTTCTGGAAAACAATTTTCAAATGATATAAATGTTCCTCATCAGAATTTGAAAACACAGTTAAATCATCAAGGTAAACAACCAAAAATACATCTTTCTCATTGGCAAAAGCCATGTCCATTGCACACTGAAAGGTGGCGCCTGCATTCTTCAAACCAAACGGCATTTTTGCATAATGAAACATTCCCCAAGGAGTGGTGAACGTAGTCTTATCACGATCATCTTCATGCACTAAAATCTGATTATAACCTGAGTATCCATCGAGTAGTGACATCCTTGATGCTCCAACTACTCGCTGCAATATATGGTCCATTTTTGGCAGCGGATAATTGTCTTTTAATGATACCTTGTTCAAATTTCTGAAATCAATACATAAATGGATCTCACCTGTTTTCTTTCTCACGGGCACCAAATTTGATATCCAATCTGAAAATCGGATAGGCACAATGATTCCTGACTTATACAACCTGTTTACCTCTTTTTCAATCAATGGTAGCAGCTTTGGATTGATTCTCCTCAACTTTTGACGGAAAGGCTTCTGATTTGGTTTAATGGGGATAGTATGTTGAATGATGTTAGTGTCATATGTTTTTAGATCTGAGTAATCCCACGCAAAAGCATCAGAAAATGAAGACAACAATTTCACATACTCTGCCTTTACCTTTGGTGACAATGACTTTGATAACTTAACCATCTTGGGATTCTCAGCTGTCCCAATATTTACCTCTTCTACCCCTTTCTCGGTTGGCCTCAATGTCGGTTTGCGAGCTACATCGTCTTGGTCAAACAGTTCTTTCAAAGGAATCAATCCCTTAGGAATGATGTTATCTTTGAGTTGCAGCACATCCATTTGATTTATCTGTATGTCATCATTACCATCGTCATGTTCTGTATCTATGGAGGTGTCTTTAAACTTACCCTTATTCTGCAGAAATTCACTAATCTCCTCATCATCCTGAAAGGATTGCCAACATCGCTGATTGTCTGGAACGGTGGGGCGATGTTTCACATGAATCTCGAACTTGTTGTTGGAATTCATTGGAATTTTAATATTGCTTGTTGCCTTAGCAAGACCATCAGCAACACCATTTTGTATGCGAGGCACACATGTCAAGGTATGATCAGAAAATAATTTCAGAATGTCTAAAACTGCATTACGGTAAGCCCTCATGCGAGGATGCTTGGCCTGAAACTCACCTTTAACCTGCTTTATCACCAACTCTGAATCACCATACACTGCAATCCTTTTCGCTTTCAGCTTCTTAATAATCTTAAGGCCAGCAATTAGAGCCTCATATTCTGCTTCATTATTAGAACAGTCAAATGCAAGTTTGTAAGAACACACTCTCACATTGCTTGGAACCTTATCCAGAGCGGAAAATGGACTACGAATCCAAACACCAATTCCAGCACCGTCACTGCCCACTGCGCCATCAAAATCCATGGTCCAAAGACAATCTTCATCGTCCTCTAAATGCTGAAATTGTGTCAGCTCTGTTTTTTCTGTTTGCTGCCCATTGTCTTCAGCTGATTGCTCCATAGCAGCTTGTTTTTCTCTTCTTTCTTTTTGCAGAACTTCTCTAAAATTCTCAGTGATTTCTGGTATATCTTCCTCCTAAAATAATTGACTATCTATATCATTAAAACTATCAGCAAACAAAACAAACGATTCTAAGTCGGTATGTACATAATTTACAAGATGATTGATAGGCTTCTCCTTGCTAGTTATCATGTATTTCATCTTCTGCTCTCGATATAACTTTCTTATTTGACCGAAGACTGGAATTGTAGCATAAGAGAAATCTAATTGAAGTGTACCTTTCAACTTTTCCCCCAAAGATCTTGAAAGGAGCATACCAAATCGCGGAGGAATGTCGGCCACCACCACGTCCATTAAGACATTCTTTGCTGGAATTTGATCTAAGCTTACAACCAAATCTTTGATGAGTCCTATACACCTCACACGGCTGGAATCAAATGAATACAAATCATGATATTTTCTTGTAATGTCTAGTCCCAACTTTTCCATGATCGCCTTTGGCATCAAATTGTGCGAAGCACCCGAATCGAACATGGCATTGTGCAAAACATATTCATGCAACCTCAAACTGATATAAAAGGGAGGAACATCAATGTCAGGGGACTCACCATCTAATGCAGGCCCGAAAATCAATTCTGGCTGATCATCCTCAACATTTACCGTATCGAACATTGGATCAAAGTTCAGAATTTTTGAGACTTGACCGCGGTAGCTGCTGTTCTTCATGATCTCTGTCAAAGGAATAGATATTTTTAATTTGGAAATTTCATTTTCCACACTAAATGCTGAAACTTTCTCAACCTCTTTGACCAGAACTTCCTTCTTTTCAGCCTTGTCTTTCACTATGTTTGACTGATTTACCTTTTTTGCTGATGATACTTTACTAGCTGTGGGATCAATCGTCTCTTTTCCTTTCTTCTGTGGTATCGGTGAATCTGCCTTTGGTGCTGAAGCTTCTTTCCGTTTCTGAATTGAATTTATGGGCACATCACGGTTTCTCAAAGAGTATTGATTCTGTTGAGCGGACAAAGCATTCAAATATCCTCTTTGATAATCATCTGACTCTTCCTCTAACTCCACATCATTTGCTAAAATGAAATATTCATCTTTCTGTGCAGCTGAAATTTCTCCATATTCTTCATCCTCAGTAATATAAATAGGAAAATCATCGGGAGTGAAGAAATGATTTTTCTCGCCTTCTACATCATCATCATCGTCTGAATCTTGACTCACAAAATTCTGCAAAATAGGTGTCTTGATCTGCTGTTGGGCTGTCGGCTGTTGTGGTCTTTGTTCACGCTGCTTTATTCTGAACTGTGGCTGCTGCTGGCCACGATAGTTTGGATTCCGAATCTGCGTTTCTGGTTTGTCAAGTGTCATCCTTTTGAACATTTTTTCCATCTCACGAAGAAAGTGATGTTCGGATGTATATGTGGAAGGCTCTTCTTTTATAGTCACTCTTTTCTCTGCTTTCAACCGTGCTCTCTTATCGTTCAGATTTGCCTCAACACTAACGGCAATCTTCTGCATATCTTCTAAGGTAGGCGGATCTCTTTCGTGTAATGAATAAGCCATCTCCGGATCAAAACCATCCGGGAATTTAAGAAGAGCTGACTTTTTAGATGGTCTTAAGTCATCTGGAATTGCATTATACACTATATTGAATCTAATGATATAATCGTGAACGGACTCACCAAGATTACGCTTGATGTTTGTGTACTTTGAAGTAATCTGCAGCGGATATTTTTTCATCTCCCATCGATCTAAGAACTGTGTCTGAAGGTCTTGCAATGTATTGATACTTCTGGCCGGTAAAGCTCTGAACCATTTACGAACCTCTCCTCCAAAATTCTGGGCAAACAATCTCATTGAAGCATTTTCTGCATCAATTTCATGCAAGTCCAAAAAGTCTGTCATCCAGAAAATATGCTGCTGAGCTGATATACTCTGTGGTGTACCATCAAATATGGGAATCTTTCTCTGGTAATCAGCAGGCATAGGATCTAAATTGGCCGGCAAAGCAAGAGGTGCAAATCTGGCTGCCATGACTCTTGGCGGATTTATAATCTGCTGTCTCGGAGAAACAGGAGGACTGGGAGCAGTAGGTGAACGAGGTGTATGAGGTGGAGACGGAGGAGAAACTACTGTTGATTACTGATCAGAAATCTCAGGCTGAACGGGAATGGTAGGAATAAAGGAAGGTTCAGTGGGAATCCGTGAACTAGATGCAAATTCAGATGGTCCAAGAGTTTGTGAAGCAGATTCAGTGAATTCGGGAGTGTTGGTAGCCACAATGGAATCTTGCAATTGTCTGTCCAAGTGATATGAAACAAATCTAAATTGCAAATCTTCAAAAAAAAATGGATCCGGAACTAATCTTGATAATTCAGTTTCAGAAAAATTTACGAATAAGGATGTTTCAAACCGTTCATCAAAAGGAATTTCATCAACATATATAATTTTCACAGGACAGGATGCAGATCTAGAAAGCGATCTAGAACTTCCAGAACTCTCTTGACTTTCTCTTTCAGAACTTTCTTGACTTCCTTGTCTTCTAAGAATCCTAGGAATCAGATTTGGATTTTCAAATATCGTTGGTGGATTTGGGTCAGGATTTGACCTAGTATTCCTTCTTGAAGCCAGTGTATTGATCTTCTCGGGATAAATTTCAAGGAACACAATCAATTATTTTCAGCCTTTCGACTTCTAGACTCAATCATCCAAAGGTCTAGAACGAACAAGTATACTGGGGTAATTTGCAAATCAAGTGCTGCATTCACAAGCTTACCGGAGATCGACTGAAGCAGCGTTTATCTACTACCGCTTATGCATAGCAAAAGCGTTTCGAAAGCTACCTGGCGTGACTTCAGACTCCGTCTAAGACTTATGAAACAAACACATCAACAAGCAAACCATTGAGATTTTGTTTCCCCAATATGGTCGCCACTATGTTAGCGCTCAAATCTACCTTAGGCTGAAATAAGGTAAAACTCAAGGCTACATCAAACCACGCTCAACCTCGTAGCTAGCCCTACGAGGACGGGAGAGGGCTCTCTCCGGGTCTATCTCGACAAATATTTTCAGAAGGGCTGAGATGAATTATAATGAACAATGAATACTGATTTTAGGCTAGTAAAGAGATAGGAATGTTTGATTTTGATTTTTGGGTTTTCGTTGGAGAAATGGGAAAAAACAATTTTGGGTCCGGGGATAAGGTCAGATCTTTGCAGATTTCAAGTTGGGGCGAGGTAGGCAATAGTCTTAATGCTTTTGATTGGATATATGGATAGATCAGAACGAAAGGGAGCTGAAAAGGGCAAGGATGAACATGGATCCTTCTCAAACAGGCGAAAACATGTAAAATTAAATGAATTCAAAGGCAGAGCACTGTGAACAATGGATTCAACCTCATCTACTCATTCATTTAATTTAAGAAGCATAAGTGAGAAATGGCATACATTAAACATGAAGGAAATTACAATAAACTGAGAGAAAACACCATTAAGAACTGAAAGCCACAAGAATCCCAACAGGTGCTGCAAAACCTCTGATCTTTCCTTAGCCAAAATATGAAGAATATGTACAATGTGTGCCACAAGTTTCCCAAGAGTCCAACCTGTAGAATGTCTCAGAAATTACAATATATAGATCACTCTAACCCCTCCCCACACCTCTAGGGGTCGAAATCCTCCTTCTAGGAGCAGTTCCAACAAATTCAAATCAAGGAGCTAAAATCTAGGCAGCTAACAACTTGCCTCTAAAAGAGTGGAAACTGATTCATTTACATGATTTTCACTTTTTTGAGAGTGAATCTTCTAGAATAGGTAAAAATGAGCCAAATTTACATGTCAACCATCAATTTACATCATGAAAACCCAAAAATTTCATCCAAAAGCAAAAATGGTCCCAACTGGCCGAAATTCTGAGCTGGAAGTTGAAAATTGAGCCAAAAATTTAAGTGGGTAGCGCCCCTGAACTGAGTGGGTAGCGCGCCTTTCAGACTGATTTTGAGGCACTTCCCGGCATCCAAATTGAGCTCATGATAGCTCGTTGGAAAGCCCTAGATGTTGGCTATCCAACCCAAGTGGAATTTATCAATTTGGAGCTCATTTTCCCCTCCAAAACGTCATTCTCCCAGAAGTACGTCCTGCTGGTGCAAAAGGTGGCATCAAGGTGGTTTTCATGGTGTTTTTGAGCTTTTTGACCATCCAGAATCTGATGAAATGCTTCAGAAATGCCTGAGGATGCATAATTTACCATGAAAAATCCAAAAATGCAAATATTTCCTTCAGCAAGTGTCCCAAAAAAAAGTGAGCATATGGGCGCGCTACCCGCTTAACTAAAAAACCTGTTTTTAGACCAAAATATTTCAAAATGACAAAATTTTCTCTGAATTTGCTCAAATTTGGAGAGAAGACCCTCCATCATGTATCTTTCCCAACCAATGAAGCCTTGGCCAAAATCCGGAGTGGATCAGGCCTTTTCCGCCATTTTAGTGCTTCGCTCAACCTCCTCTTCAGAATCTTCATTCTCGCTTTGCAGACATGCATGCGAGCCCAATAATGGCCTCTCATGTGACAAAGCATGTCTTTCTCTCTATTGGAATTTTCCAACAACTTCTCCAAATGAATGTTAACATGCGTGAGTTCAGTCTCTCTCTCAATTGGTGTCATGTCGCTGGGTCTCTTCCGGGCCAATTGTCGATCCTCACGGATTCGACGCAGCTCATAAAGTGTGTGCTCATCCTCTAGCTGTTTGTTGCACTGTTCCAAATAGTTTATCACCCACTTAGCCTTCTTAAATTGATCTTTCAGTGTGTCATTCTCGGCCCTTTGCTCCTAGATGATCTCCCTCAGTTTCGAGCTAGGAGAGCTCGCATCAACATCAATGATTGTGAAATCTGTGTCCCGGCCTCCTAACGGGCCTCATCATGCATGGGCTTCTTTCCCCTGTCCTAGATCTCTACCTGTGTTGAAGAAGAAGGCAAGACCCCTTCCACATCATGTGGAGATAATACTCGCTCTGCTGATGAAGTCGGCAAGACCCCTTCCACCCTGGGTGGAGATAATACTCGTCGTGTAGCTGCAAATAAGGCCATGTGGCCTCGCTGATATGTCATAAACAATGGAGCGCTGATATTCTCAATCTCAGGAATGCCAAGCTAGTGTGAAGGCTCTCCCTCATCATGAACTACCTCAGGAGGCGGCTGTGATGCTGTGAAAAAGTCGCGGGAGATGAAATCCTCCCAAGCGATTCCCTGTTGTGCCAACTGATGTAACGCTATGATCTTGATAAAAGAGTAATGATATATACTTCTATGCTGTTGTGCTGGGCTCTTCTTCTCTACAAAAATCATCATCCTCTCTATGTTGCGATACATGAAATACAGAATGTTCATCATACGTACCCTTGTGAAGTGCATCAACAAACGAACATGGTACGCAAAGAGACGCGAGAATCTGCCCTCGCAACTGAAATACCGAATGATGAGTTTCATCAGTGGTGCAAACTCATCCCTCAGGAATCTTAAAGGAAAAAATCTACCCAAGTGCCTCATATACCCAGGTTTGATGTATGGCTCATAGTGGAATTTCTCCAACTGCTGACATTTGTTCCATTCCTCTCCTAAATTTGGTATGCCAGTGGCCTGAGCAATAGTCATTGGTGACAGAATGAAATCTACTCCAGCTAGATTTACACGGCCATTACGTAAATGTAAAACAAACAGACGAGCTAGTTCACGATGAAGCTGGGTTTGTGAAATCATTTCACAGAATCGAAAACATGACTGAACCCGAAAAAAATCCATTGCAAGCGAACATGCCTGCAGTTGAGCCAAAGAAGTAGGCTCCTCCCTGAGATGTTTAACACCTTTTCCACCTTTGTGAGGCCTCCGTGGCACATTACCCTCTGCTGTGGAATCACTATCCGACTCCTGCTCATAAATTGACTCTGTCTCTGACATGGCTTTGAACAAGATATTTGTAATATGGATGTTGATATAGGTGCAGCGAAAGCAAAGTTTTAATGTATGTTCAAAACCCAATAGATATCACCCATGTACCCAAGTATCATAGGAAAACAAAATCATAATGAGGATGACTATGTTTTAATGGTATAAAAACTATCACTGTTTCGATCATAAGTGAGTTTTACAAATGAAAACCAAATGCAGATGTATGGTATAATTTTATAATGATGGCCAAAATTTGTCAAAGGGGCAACAAGTATGGGATTGTGTTTTGTGAACTGGAGAATAGGGACATCATGACAATAACCATACTGATACAAATGACCATGACAGTGGCAATATTATGTTGATGGCACAGTGATATTGTGATGGAGGCTATATACTAGTTAACATGAAACTGTGCAAAAAACATGAAAGGGCATGGTAGCAATGATAAAATGATAACTGAGGGCGTGAGGATCATGTACATAACGTGCCAAGGCATGAGCACATTTACCATTCAAGAGTTTTCAAACTTTTCACAAAACTGTCCATATATTTCCAAAAACCCTTAAGGAATTATTTTGCATGTGAATGTAGGGTTTATATATTCTTCTCCAAACATGGCCTCTTTCCCAACATCAAAATCATCAAAAGCATGATAAAAATATACTAAGCAATGATAAAAACCTATTTGCAATTTGTTGGAGTCGATTTGAATCAAAACTGGGTGCAAAACACAAATTTCTGGGCTCTGTTGCTAAGTGGGTAGCGCCCCTGCCCAATGGGTAGCGCGCACCAAGTGGGTAGCGCCCGTTCAATTTTGCACTGGCTGTGGCGTTCAAGTGGGTAGCGCGCACCAACTGGGTAGCGCGCACCTCAAGTGAGTAGTGCACACCTCCAAACGCTGTCCACGGTTATGAAAACTTGTCTTCGGCCTTCAAGAACTCGACTTCGACCTCTGCCTTGCGGATCTCTTGCAAATGGGATTGTTTGCCATGTTTATATATGAAATAAATATCTCACCAAATCAGATTTATTTTTCAAATTTGTTTGATAACCCACTCTATAATGTTTCTGGCATTTTGTCATTTGGTCTATTAATACAATGCTTTGCTTTGGCTTTTCTGAATTTTGGACTGAAAATGCTTGTTGTCTTTTACAGGGATGCGGCACTGTAGCTTTGGAAAAGATCAGAGGCTTGCACTGAAGCTTTCTGATAATGAAATAAATACAATTATTACAAAAATGAAATTAGACAATTTCTAGTTCCAAAACAGAGTTTTGGACTAGAAATGTCTTCAAATGCTTTTTGATGATAAAAATGTGAAATAAAAACTTGCGAAACCAACCTCATGGCCTGCGGGCTTTATGACATGTATGCAAAAGACTCGAAAACCCTAGACTCTAGGATTAAAGACTCTTTTTAACAAAACTGACATTTAATGACCATGAATGAAATGACGATGAACTTCAGTAATTTTGGAGGAATTTTTAAATAGCCCTGCAGGTATAAGCATGAGAAAACACATGACAACCAGACCCCCTTGTCAGTCAGTGGCATGCTCCTAGCGAAATGCAACGAAGTGGAACAAGCGAGACACCTAAAAATGAATATGCAAAAAGCAAAATGATCTCTGACGGAGGGCTGTAAGGACCGACTCTAACAC
>JAXQQM020072991.1:0-96943 GCA_034641835.2 Pinus albicaulis | reverse complement strand
TCTAAGAAGAATTTTATAAGAAAGCACAACCAAATCTTGGAAAGGATTTAATGTTTTATAACAAGGCTACAAGGTAGCGACTACCTGCCGCTTAGTTTAAATATAGTAATGTTGCAATGTGATGTTGGAAGATGTCTATGGATAGCTATTACGGCTATTACATGCTGCTTAATGTGATAATAGAGATGTTGCAATTTGAGTTTGAGGATGTATATGAAGATTTGTTTTCTAATAAAGTATAGTTAAATTAAATTAGAAATAATTGTTGCAATTTGAGTTTGAGCATGTCTATAAGGATTTGCTAAATGTTTCCATTGGAATTTAAAGATGTCTATGAGGATTTTTTTTGTAATAAAGTTGTCGCTTAGTTTAGTTTAAATATAGCTAAATTAAAGTAAAAAAAAAGAATTTATGTTAGTATTAAGGTTTAGAATCTAATCCATTTAGGTTTTTTACTAATGTTTTGTTAATCCAATTCCACCCAACTACAATAACAATGCCATATCGTCTACCATCTGAAAACTTTTACATTTTCCTAAAGTATATATATGAATATGAAAATTTATAATGCTAAAAATAAAAATATTATTATATGCTGCTTAATGTAATTATAGAAATGTTGCAATTTGAGTTTGAGCATGTTTATGAAGATTTGCTTTGTAATAAAGTATAATTAAATTAAACTAGAAATAATTGTTGCAATTTGAGTTTGAGCATGTCTATGAGGATTTGCTTTTTAATAAAGTTGCTTCTTAATTTAGTTTAAATATAATTAAATCAAAGCAAAAATTAAAAATTTATGCGCTATATAGTAGTAGTTTAAATCTATCTAAATTATAGTAAAACAACTTTTGTGTTGATGATGGTAACCAATTGATAATTACTAGGATGACCCATGAGCATATGCATTTGATGTGTAGATTAGATCTGCTACATATGCTTAGCTTATTTTTGGCATCAATATGAGTATAACAGAGTAGCTACTACCTGCTGCTTAATGTAAATATAGAAATGTTGCAATTTGAGTTTCAACATGTTTATGAAGATTTTCTTTCTAATAAAGTTGCTGCTTAGTTTAGTTTAAATATAATTAAATTAAAGTAAAAATTAAGAATTTATGTTAGTGTTAAGGTTTACAATCTAATCAATTTAAGTTTTTTTTTAAATGGTAAATTGAGGTATTTTGTTAATCCATAAAATTACATGACATGATATATAGCAATTAAAATTGTTTAATATTTTGTATAATTATATATTTGATATATTTAATGTATATTCCAAAATTTAATAATGTAATTTAGTTAACCAATTTTAATTTTTAGATATTGGATAGATTTAATATTCTACTCACTAGGAATATGGTTTTTTAATTACATTTTTCAATTTCTAATGTTTTTTTTTTTTATAATAAAAATATATTTATATGACATAGTATATAGCCATTAAAATTGTTTAGCCTTTTGTATAGTTATATATTTGATATATTCATTATATATTCTAAAATTTAATAATATAATTTAGTTAACTAATTTGATTTTTCAGATATTGGATAGATTTGATATTCTATTCATTAGGGATGTTTTATATTTTTCAATTTCTAATGTTTTTTTATATAATATAGTTAGACTTGTTTTATAATACAATTAGATATAGCTAAATTAAAGTAAACTTATAAAATTGAATTTAGTGTTGTGATTTTAGCTGTTAACTTAGAGAGAAATAATATGGCCATCCATCTCATATTAGATATTTTATAAACATTGCTAATCGATATCAATTTATATATAAACTGTGATAATTAAAAAAAAAAAAAAAACTAATTTTAAGGAGCTAAATACATTCATATATATAAAAATTTTATATTTATCAAAATAAATTATTTTAAAATATTAAAATAACAAAAAATTTGTACACGTGTTTTTCTTAGAAGTGTTTACCTTAGGTTATTTGATTTCCGTGCATTCCATAAAGTGTAAGTACGAGCTTTTAGGAACGACATCTTTATGAATACATTTATTAATATCCATGGTGGATTTGATACAAATAGGTAGGTGATAAGACCTAGTTTAAATTAGAAAGAATGATTGAAAAGAAATTATTTAAAATACAATACACGTAAAAATTATAAAATCCTGACATATCTAATTCGATCAGAGTTAATTATATTGAAAGGATCAAATATGATGGGGGTAAATTACTTGTGAGCCTGAATTGAAGATCTGGCCCATCAGGAGTTTTGTAAGTTCATGTATATATATTATGAAGGAATTTGTCTCTGAGTTAAGCGTGTCTGGATTGGTTTAAATTGTGTTTGAATGTCTTCGAAATTCAATAAGAAATTCGGATATGTGTAAGAGAAATTAATGCAGGGGCATTAGGCTCTAGAAATACTTTGTATTTTCTTAAGCCTAGAGAGGTCTCGTGTTTTTAGTTCTCTTGTAATTATTAGTGTTTTGAATAAATTAGTAGGAATTGTAAATCCTCTCTAAACTCTAGAGAACATGAGGAAGTTGGTTAAGTTAGGAATTTGAAGAGACAACCAGGGGTTATGAGTAGATTTAGGATCAGTTTTAGTAGTTTCAGTTTGAAGTCTAAAATTAGGAACTAGAGAATCTCAAGAGGTTTTGTCAAGCTGTAAAGAAGTCGAATCGATTCATTTGTGTTTGTATAAATTGTTGAAATGTTACTTTCAACAGTCGCTGTGCAGAGCCGCTTTCCATTTTCAATTTCCAGTTTTATGTCCTCTAGCCGCTTTCTAAATGCAGTGAACAGTCGGTTCAGTCTTGGTTGAATCGTCGCAGTCCATTTTTGAAAAAAAATCTTTTTATAAGTCCCAAGAACTTGCACCAATATTGAATAAAAATAATGTTAGCCTGCAATCAAGATCAAGAAATAGGAGATTAAGGGTTCAAGTGTTCCATATTTGGTGTAGAAAACATCAAAAATATGATAAGCTCCAACACTATCTTATGGCAAGAAAGGTGAAGATGAAACTTCATCAACAAATGAACCGTCTATGGACCTATTGTAGCCGCTACAACACCACCCAAAATTTTGGGTATCTTCAAAATTTTGGGTCCCCCTCTGCTCGCTCAACCATTAGGGTTTTGACCCGGCCTAATTTGAAGATTGGAAACATGGAAAAATAATTCGGAATAGAATTGTGCAAGTCTAATTAGAGAAACACAAAGAGAAATTTTGTTCTTGATGATGGGTAATAAAACAAGAAAGAGTAGTTAGAGGAGGGAAAAACTTGATGAAGGTCCTTTAGGAAAAAGTCAAGTACTTGGAATTGGAGAAAAGCACTTAAAACAATCATAACTCTAACTATATTGGTTTTTTGAACATCAAAAATAGTGATTATGAAAAAGAACAAAATAAAACAACAATTAAAACATAAAAAACTAATAACTACTTTAGTTTTTATTTTTAATAATGACAAGAAGTAAATCAACCTAATTAAAACCCGATATTTAAAATGCTTATATTTAAAAAAAATCATTTTTACTTTTATAAAATTCATCATCAATTCTATCTCTATCAACTCATAGTGTGTTTATCATTTTTAATAGTGTTTATTTTTATATTAAAAAACTCTTTATTGGGAAACTTTTCTTATTTGTATTAAAACTTAACAATCTCATCCTTTTATTTATCCATTTTATTTAATAATAATAATAATAATAATAATAATGTAAAATTGATTAAAAATTGCAGATGGTTCATATTTATAAACATGTGTTGTTCATATTCATAAACATGTATTTCTAAAATATTATGATAGAGTAAAGTTTTTAATAAAAGTTCAATTAACAATGGTCATGAAAATGAAATATTATATTTTAGTTCAAATATTCTAAATTTACAAATGAATTGAAAGTGCTAGAAAAATGTAGTTCACCAAAAAATTATAATATTAATAATTAGAATATTCACTTCGAAATTAAAATTATAGTTTACCTAAAAATTATAATATTCACTTCGAAATTAAAATTATAGTGATAGTAATTGAAATCCCACCAATAACAAATGAATGATAAAGCATCTGGAAATAAAATATATTCATAATAACCCTGGGCTTTAACTTTACAATATACAGTGGATCAACTTGCGTCATATTCGAAATACGGGGCAGGCAGATTGGGCTACACCGTTTAAAGAGAGACACAAAGGAAAAGTCATGTGATTGAATATTATTTTTGGTTTTATGATTGTTCCAAATTACAATACATTCATGGGTGGTGACGGATATTCTCGCATGGGTGTATTATTGTATCTAGAGTGTTAAATAGATGTATAACGAATTTTTATTTTTTTTAAATGTACTTTGAACATTAGAAAATTTAACTATAAATTATTGGTACGATAGGTTTGAGTTATTTATTTTATATAAGTTAAGTGTTTTGACGTTTTTTAAGATTTTGGCCTGATTGAACTGTTATATGAAGATCAGACCCGATCCTTTTATTGCAGCGGAGTTTATTGTATTCATCGCATCCGTTCCTAATCGACAATCAGAACTTTTATGATTGGCCTGTTTGTTTGTTATGTCACGGACCCGATCCGTGTTATCTAGCGGAGTTAAACTTTAGTTTTCGGGTCCGATCCTCAAATCAGAATAAGAGATTTTATATGGCTCCTTTGTTTTGTGTTGCAAGTCCGAACCCGATGTTTTTATAGGCCGGAATTAAGAATTGGTCATCGCGTCCGATCCTCAATCGGAGATCGGAGTTTTCATTTGAACCATTTGTTTTGATTAAATTCATGGACTCGATACTTTATAGATTTGATTTAAATCTCACGTTCAAAGAAGGCTGCCAAGAACTACTTTGTAGACAGAGAATTAACTATACAACTTCACTTATTAGTTAATGCTAACTATACACAATTCCATACAGCGGTTAATTCTTTCATATAGAGGTTAATTCTTTAACACAACTTCACATAACAATTAAGTGCGCTTTGTTGCAGGGTGGATATTCCAACTGTCCAGTATCAATATATTTTCATGGAGTCCAATCAGTTACCCTAAAGTAGCAGAGCTAAGGAAACGGGATGACATTCACGATGAATAAATATTTTATTGTTTATTGCTTCACCAATGGGATTTTGTGAGAAGTTACAATTCAAATATGCCGGTGAGGTTGCATTTATCGCTTAAACAAATGTGATAGCCAAACATATGTTCACGACAATATGGCAGTAAAGGAAGGAACATGTTTAATAACAGACACGTCATCTATCTATGGAGTGAGGAAACGTTTGAACCATTGGACAGAAGCTTTGGGATGTCTGGAGAGGTTGTGTCTGTAGTCAACAAAATAGAGCCTAAATCTGGATGTGTACCTCGCTTCCCATTCACATTTTTCCAACAGAGACCACACAAAATAACCTCCAACGTCACACCCATCCTCCCTGCACCATCATTAAATGTACATACCATTTATTAGTTGCGTTTCGATTATCGATTAATCATATAAGTACCTAATTTGGAATAGCTTACTTGATGCCGGTAGAAAGATTGGAGAGATAATTTGTGTGATATTTTATCCGTTTCTGATCGTTCAATGCCTTTTTTAGGGGAATCAAAATATTGTTGGGCCTCCGTTTCTAATCGGCAATCAGAACTTTTACGATTGGCCCATTTTTTTGTTATGTCACAGACCTGATCCGTGTTATCTAGCGGAGTTAAACTTTAGTTTTCGGGTCCGATCCTCAAATCGGAATTGGAGATTTTATATGGCTCCTTTGTTTTGTGTTGCAAGTCCGGACCCAATGTTTTTATAGGCCAGAGTTAAGAATTGGTCATCGCATCCGTTCCTCAATTGGAGATCGGAGTTTTCATTTGAACCATTTGTTTTGATTAAAGTCGTGGACCCGATACTTTATAGATTTGATTTAAATCGCGCGTTCAAAGAAGGCTGCCAAGAACTACTTAGTAGACAGAGCATTAACTATACAACTTCACTTATCAGTTAATGCTAACTATACACAATTCCACAGAGCGGTTAATGCTTTCATATAGAGGTTAATTATTTAACACAACTTCACATAGAAGTTAAGTACGCTTTGTTGCAGGGTGGCTATTCCAACTATCCAGTATCAGTATATTTTCATGGAGTCCAATCAGTTACCCTAAAGTAGCAGAGCTAAGGAAACGAGATGACATTTACGATGAATACACATTTTATTGTTTATTGCTTCACCAACGGGATTTTGTGAGAAGTTACAATTCAAATATGCTAGTGAGGTTGCATTTATCGCTTAAACAAATGTTATAGCCAAACGTATGTTCACGGCAATCTAAATGTGAAATGCTGAAAAAATTCTTACGATAATCAAAATGGTGGTTATTAGTGTCAGATGGTAAATAATTTGAAGCTCTGTAGTACTCAAAACTCGAAACAGGGGAGAATTTACTGAAATACCTAGAAATGGGACATCCACAAGAGTGATTGCCCTTATTAAGGGCTGGGTGGTTTCGGGTGCCCTTGGGAAATTATAGACCTGCGTTACAAGATGGGGTGGCGGTACAACGCAAGATTTATTCTCATTGCTATGGTTGTTTTCATATGGGTCACATCTACCAAAGTCACTTAGGTATATCCATTTCATTGGACTACTTACAGGGAAAACAAAGTTAGTTGAGTTTTTATGATGGATTATGTTTTTCTCTTTTTTAAGATTTTGAATATGTTTGGTTGAGACACGATCTGAGGTTATATGTGGGTAAATTGGATTTTGTAGTGGAAAAATACCCATCTTTGTTTTTTGGTATTAGATTGCCAATGAGTGAGGAATGGCAAAGAGGGCCTAGCTCAAAATTAAATGATAAAATTGGGTGGAATCAGCCGTTGAACACTTTTTTTATGCTTTGGTGCATGCTAGGTATCACGTTTTTTGGGTATTACCTGTTCTAGAAGGTGTTGTTATGTTGTGCCCGATTGTTAAACTAGTATAGGACTAACTCTTTCTGTTGCAAATGCAATTAAGAAAGAAATCATTGAGGGTTAGCTCCCTAGATGATTGGGCCCATAGTCTTTGTCTTGGCTATAGTCTGGACTCTGCCCATTCCACCCTGCGAAAAATAATTGGACATCAGCAAATTCCTATGAACATTAGACCTCTTCCAGATCAATGGCACGTCGTCTTTGGCAGCTGATATATAACGTTCAAGATATCAATGATATGTTGATGCAATCATCAATAAGTGCTTCATTCCTCCCAACTCTTCAATGTGTCAAAATCTTCCAATGTAATGTGCAATATTATGTAATAATTGCTTATAGATTTTAAATTGGAAACAACCAAACCCAGAAGTGCGCGGATTGAGGATGACTATTGAGCATAAAAGTCCCAGTCATGATGTAGCAGGAAAGAGGAAACAACAAAGTCCCAGTCATGATGTGCTAGAAATGAGGAAACTGCAACTTCTTGAAGCTCAAGGAGATTTCGTACAAAGCATATAAACTCGCGTCGAGTCACCAAATCTCATATGGCTTTATTGGCATGACTGTCCCTGCCGTTTCGCCAAGTAGCTGGCACCATTGGTTGGGCGCGACCTTAGTGAATCTCGGGTTGTCCTGACATGTTAACCCTCTGCATAGAAAGGAAGCCGAAGTATCGAACCCTTGTCTATTTCTGGAATTGACAGAGCTGAACCATAAGCTATTGAATTTCTGGTATTAGAGAACTTATCTTGGATGCGATGCATTTAAATCCGCGAGTTTTGATTTCCCTTGGAGGAGCCGATCCTTTTATTGCAGCGGAGTTTATTGTATTCATCGCGTCCGTTCCTAATCGGCAATTGGAACTTTTACGATTGGCCCGTTTGTTTGTTATGTCATGGACTCGATCCGTGTTATCTAGCGGAGTTAAACTTTAGTTTTCGAGTCCAATCCTCAAATCGGAATCGGAGATTTTATATGGCTCATTTGTTTTGTGTTGCAAGTCTGGACCTGATGTTTTTATAGGCCGGAGTTAAGAATTGGTCATCGCATCCGATATAGTTTTGATTACCAAAATGCAAAATTTCAAGCCTGAGGAGAAACCAAAGCTGGGACTATAAGTCTTGAGCTCGAATCCTTCAACTGCAAACAACGAAGCCTAGAAGCTTTCGACCGAGGCCACCACTTCAAAGACTCCGAATTCGAAAACGCAAGCTGCTCTGCTTTTTTACTCATCAAAACCCTTTCATTGCCGGTATGCTGGGATGAAACTGAAGGTTAAAATCCGAGGGTCAAACCTCTTTGGCTATCTGTAACCCTTTCCGTGGCTTAGTGCGATGATGATGATGTAGTGACAATGTAGTGTCAATTTTTGACTTCACTGCTTGTACAATTAATATCTTGGACAACCAATTTTAATTACCGATCGTCGCCACCGGGATTGTGTGCATCATGAGCAACTTTTTCTAAATTTAAATCGTGTAAAATGGAATTATAAAACTGAGTACTTATTGCTACACGTGGGATTATTTCTTTTGTCCCATCCCATACTTAAATTGTGTACGTAAGAGAGCAGTGAGTAAAAATGACGGTCTACTTGAAGTAATCGCACTGACAAAGTACCTTAAAAAATGCGTGTTGTCATATAGATTAGGTAAATGAATGGTTGGATCTGCTGTTCTCCCGTACAATTTCCTGCACAAATATCTATGAAATCTGCGATAACATGTTGAACTTTTCAACCAATAGAATGCCAGAAAAACAAATTAAAATAATTAAAATAAATAACCAATATTAGATCTTATAGTTGAACCCTGGAAAAATAATTTTTTTTTGAAAACATATGTCTAATCAAGGTGAATTAATGTCACAATCAGGAAAAACCTAATGCGTAGTATCTTGCCAGCAACAGGTACAATAAGGGATTTTATTAAAAAACGCTGTAGTAACCAAAAAAAAAGATGATCGTTTTGCATAACTTTTTATACATTTAAGACAAAGTAAAATAAAAGGGGTGAGTTAAAAACAAATTAAAGTTAAAAAAACCAACTTTATTTGATAAAAATATTCAAGTAAAAGAAAAGGGGTGAGTTAAAATTAAATAAAAGTTAAAAAATACCAATTTTATTTGATAAAAATATTCAAAAGTTATGTGATGTATATATAAAAGTTATATAAGGCGTGGATATTAAAAAGTGAAAGGAAACTCAAATCTCCTTTTATTAATAAAATATAGGAGTTTACACTACATAACGTGTAAGAGCCCAAGGAAGTACCAAGCTTTTTTTTTTAAGATTTAAAAAATAAAAAAAATTAAGGAGCTAGTTTTTGGAGTATGAAATAAATATAAAGTGAAAAATTATTGAGTTTATTTTTAGAAGAAAAGAGGATTAATATAAAAGTGAAAAAGTATTAAGTTTATTTTAGAAGAAAGGAGGGAAGGAAGGTTAAGAAAAAAGTCTATTAAAGTAAGAGAAGAAGAAGAAGAGAATAATAATATTTATTATAGAAATTAGGAAAGGGTTATCATAAATATTTTTAAAGCTTATATTGGAAAAGAAAAATGGAGATAATAATGAAAGATTTCCCAAAACATTTAGTAAATGTGTTAGTGCACTATTTAAAATCAAAGGATCCCTAGCATGAAAAGAAATTATAATTTCTTTCAGTGTTATTGAAGAGAGTAATTATGTTAGTCTTAAATGTGTTAATCAATTAGTGATTAATATAATTGAAACAAATTTTGTTGACACAAGTGACAAACAATATGACATAAACAATCCATAACTAAGTACTGGGGATTATCCTTTTGTCTCACAATTCACCATGAAAACCTTATTTTTTGATAATAGTGACATTGTTTTGAGATCACCGTGGATGGAAACTCTAGGGTCCTTCATCTTAAATACGAAAAAGAAGTTTGTGACATTTTCATACGAAAAGAAAAAAATAACACTACATGATGTTACTTTGAAGCCAACTTCAATGTTATTAGAAGACATACAAGAAATCTCAAAAATAT
Source organism: Pinus albicaulis (assembly GCA_034641835.2). Lineage (NCBI taxonomy): Eukaryota > Viridiplantae > Streptophyta > Pinopsida > Pinales > Pinaceae > Pinus > Pinus albicaulis. Next base: position 86,974 of record JAXQQM020072991.1, on the reverse strand, counting down.
TTTCTTAAGAAAGTACAAAGGTGATACCAAATATTTAAAGAGAATTTGACAAGATCACCATTGAAAAAAATGAAGAATTTTCTCGGCTTAAAGACCATAGTGAAAAATTACTGACGCAAATTAAAAAGCATAAGGACAAGAAGTCATTGGAAAACAAGATACAACAACTTATTGAGAAAGAAACATTGAATGTAGAAGTACAAGTTGAAGAGAAAAAAATACATATCGATCTAGTAAATATCACAACTCAAGAAGAAGACAAGCCAATTGAAGAAAATACATACTTAGATGTTGCAGTTCATATGATGAACACCATAAGTGAAGGTTTTGCAGCCAACTCAACAACATCGTCTCCTAAAGTTAATCAGAAAATTGCCACACACATGATAAAGGAAAAGTAAACCAAAATAACTCATTATCTACATCCAAATCACAATAATATACATCTCAAGCAATCTACGAATCAACAAACTTATGTTCCACAGAATACTAATGTCGGTAACAATCCAGACTGACAATAACAAATTATCCCAACTATCCAGTGATTGCCAAGCTTCACATAAAATTAATTTAGGATGGTCTGATCCATTCTCAATGCGACAATTTTATATATCGCTTAGAGGATCATACTGTCTTGTATCAACGAAGATGATTGTTCCAAGACGAGAAGACATTTGAAACAAAAAAAGAGATCGAGCCTTTTCATTAGTAAGTTTTGAGGATTTTTTTTTTTTTTTGAAAAGGAAGGCAATGTTATGAATAAAATATAGATATAAATGATGTAAATATAAATAATAATAAAACATCATAAATAATGATTAATCAGTTAATGATGAGGTATGCCCCTAAGGACATGACCGCTCATAAAAAGACACTTGCCTAGGGTATATAAGCATGCCCTCACTCTCATTCATACATTTTAATATATATATTATTGTATCTTCAATGGAGATCTATATATTCCAAGTCTTCTAGAGTATTTAAATTTGAGTATACGAACCTAAGATACCATTTTTTTTGGATTCAACTGCGTTAACTAAGTCATTCATCTATGACCATTTCCATGAGAGGTAGTCGTAACTTACTAATTTCTTAGGATTTTTGAATAGTCCACTTAGCACTCATTGTATCTAATATAATGCATTGCAAAAATCCCTCAATACTTATATACGAACCTTGTTTGTTACATGTCGACTAGTTGGTTTGTGTGGGGTTTAGTTCTCGCCAGGTCACAATTTCAAACTTCATGGGAAGAGGTTGAGGATGGAAGCCACTTTGGGGGAATTAAACTTCCTAAGAGGCATCCAAGCTCAACTGAGCCTCACATAATCTTGGGGATAAATCTCATTTTGTGGGTGGATCAGTCTTCTTCCATTCAATAAACGAGCTAGCCCTGGCCTAGGCTTAACCTAGTCATAAAAAAATAATAATAAAAAAATAAACCCAAAAGCATGTAAAAAATATTCCCTGCTTGCAATTGATTATGAGACTATTTGACATTCTGGAGGATTATTATACGTTTCATGGATATCAATATTGTTTTATTGACGAGAATAATTCAAGAGAGGATTATGATGCTTTAATAGATTCTAGCAATCGAGGAGTGAGAATTTTATTTTCTTGCTTTCAACCAAAGCTGTACGTATTCATTTTAACCTTGTGACGACAAATGTGGTCATTCTATATGACAATGCTTAGTATGGATATGTTTTAGGAAAGACTAATGTCTATATAGAAGCTTAAAATATTGTTCAGATATTGCGAATCTAAATATTTTGGTTTGCATGAATTTACAAGTTGATTCAAAATCCCAATACCATTCATATAGGATTAGACAGAAGAAAGAAGTTCAAATTTTCTGCTTTTGTACAAAGGTGGTTGTTTTTTCTTGATGAGTAGAGCATATGCAACATTGTATTTGTCCTTTCAACACCACCCACATAAAAAAATTATAACTTTGGGAACTCTAATGCACATGAGGCCTTTCACCCATGGTACATTCAGAGGTATATACTGATGATGAGGACTTTGAGGAGGTATTTTAGCAGTTATAGGGAAAGAGTAATGCAAATGATGATGACTTCACAATTTACTATCATCTCTATAATGGGTTACTCTTTAGGCTTGATAAATTGTGTTCGTAGTGCTGAACAACTGCAACTTATCATAGATACTCATATATCCATGGTTGCAAGGCATTTTGGTGTTTGGGAAAACAATTGCCAACTTATAAGGTAAGTTTACTAACACAAATTGTAAGGAGATATATCAAGGTTCATTAGAGGATATGTACTTTGTTGTATGAGAAAGTCTAGTGACAAGAAATAGGGTCAATAATATCCCTTACTTGTACCTACTCATCTTTGGGAAAGCATTTTCATGGATGTTTTCAAAAATTTACCAACTACTAGGAAGAGACACGACTACTTGTTTGTGGTAGTTGGAAAGTTCAACAAGATTTGTATACTTATGCTTTGTAAAAAGACCATTAGAGGGGAGTCAATAGAAAATTTGTTCTTTGAATAGGTCTGGGTGCACTTTGAGATACTAAGGAACATCGTTTCAGACATAGATGTTAGATTTTTTAGTGAATTTTGGACCATGTTGTATGAGAAGATGGATAACAAAATAAAGAGGTATACACCATTCTATTCACAAACAAATGGGAAAACAAAAGCAGTCAATAAGATTTTGATGCAATTTTTGAGGGCTTACAACTAGAAGCATCCAAATATATATGATTAAAATTTGAACTATATACAACATTCTTATAATAGAGTAGCCTACACTTCTACTAATAAGTCTCCATTGGAAACTTGTTTTGGATATTTTCTACCTTTATCTTTAGATGTTGTATGTGGATAGTAAGAAGTGAGGGAGGATTTCATAAAGGATGCTTTAAGAGCATAAAAATTTGTTGAGAAGATTAGGAAAATCCATTTGCAAGTACAGGAGATGCTGAAAAATTTATAGGAAAAGTACAAAGCCAAGCATGACCAACACATAATAGAGAGGACATTTAGAGTGGGAGACAAAGTATGTATATTGGGGAACAAAGAAAAAATATAGGGTTTTGGGAAGAATTTCAAGGATTTATAATATGGTCCCTTCGATATATCGGAAGAGGTTGGTGATGATGCCTACAAACTTGATAATAGAACAAGATACAAATACATAGAATGGAACCCCTACTCCTCCTTGTGGCCTAGTTTTGGTAGAAGGTAAAGTTCTTATCATTGTTTTATATGTTGATGATTTAATATTAACATGTGATGAGAAGCTAATAAGATCTTGCATGGATGACCTTGCAAGGGAATTTGAGATGAAAGACATGGGTCTCATGCACTACTTCCTCAGGCTGGAAATATGGCAAGGTGATGGGGAATTGTTTGTGTGTCAAGGAAAGTATGCCACCGAGATAAATCAAAGATTTCACATGGAGAGTTATAAGCCCATGTAGACACCTCTAGTGACCAATTAGAGGAAGGAAAATGCCACTTCAGGTGAAGAGGTTGATGCTACCATTTACTGGAATCTAGTGGGTTCACTGATTTATCTTGTGAACACATGACCAAATATGTGCTATGCAGTCAACCAACTGATCCAAGCTATGGTTAGGCTGACCAAATTATATTGGAAGGCAACGAAGCATGTATTATGGTACCTCAGAGGCACTACCCAATATGGATTATGGTACAAACAGACAAAGGGAGTGAAGCTATGTGGCTTCACAAATGAAGATTGGGAAGGGAGTCCATCCGACCGAAACAGTGCATTAGGTGGAATTTTTAGTGTTGGTTTCGCAACAATTTCCTAGTAAAATAGGAAGCAGAGTGATTTCAATTTATGTAGAAACGCAACATAATACACATATAACCATAAAAGAAAAGACACAACAGAAATAAAACTTCATTTCATTAAATCAAATGACTGAAATATGCGTATAGACATAATGGAAATAAACTAGCTAGGGCATTGGTAGCTTATCTCTGAGAAGAGATGTGGCGGCTACAAGCCTATAAACTGTGTTAAAATGAGCCTCGAGGACATATTTATTATTGAGAAACAATGAAAAACCATAAACATCCAAAAAGCTAACCCTAGGAGATGAATCACCAAAACTATGGGCCCTGTTTGGGTAATTTTGTACATCAACTTCCCGGGGACGTAACTTTGGCATATGATCTCCATTTGATGCGCTCAATAGCTAGTTAGAAAGATATATCTGAGTACTAAAACTTTTGAGTGAGCAACATCAAAGAAAATTCCATGTTTCTCCCAGTTTTCCCAAAAAACTTCGTTTAGGGCCTCAAAATGGCTCCGAAAGTTCAAGACCCAAAAAACTGCTGAAAATAGTAAACTGTGTTGAAATTGAAAAATTGAAAGAAAAAATGGTGGGGTCCAAGTGATATAGGCGGGTGGCCACCAATATCCACCTGGATCACAGAGGTCTGTGGCACGCAACTTGATAAAATCTGAATACATAGATGTAAGTAAAGCAGCATGTGAGGCGCTCTGGATGAGAAAGATACTTATGGGACTGTTTGGTTAGGAGATAGATCCAACTGTGATATATTGTGATAATCAAAGTTGCATTAATCTCTCTGAGAATTATATATTTCACGATCAATCCAAGAATATAGATATCTAACATCATCATCTATAGGACTGTGTGCAGCGGAGGATAATGCTGCTACAATACATTTCGACAGAGGAACAAGATGCTGACATCTTGAAAAAAACCTTTTCAAGATGGAAGTTCGAATTCCACAAGTGTACGATAGGGGTGGTTGATAATCCCATTCTTGCTAAGAGGAATTATTGAGAAGTGTAACAAGAAAGACTCAATTTGACTTAGCCTTGGTCAAATTGAGAAAATTTGAATTTTCCACATCAAGAAACAACTTAGAGGAAGTTAACTGAGGTGACATGGCTCTTGCCACTCAGTTAGCTCAATGAATTTGAGTTAGTGGGCTTGGAGTTCAATTATGCATGCGTGGTTTCTAATTTGTAGCAATTCAATTCAATTATTTCCAGTTGTAATAAGGTAAACTAGTTTTAACTGTTAATAGAACTAGTTGGAGGTAAGTTGTGCAGTGGGAAAATAATCTAACTCAGAGATCATCCAGTTCACTGATCAATCAACTCAAAATAGCTAGTGCATGAAAGGAATTCGAGTTCATCATCTGTGGTGGAGATTCCAAGGTAGTGTAACATCAGTTGTAGACAATTATTGAGTGTAAAGTTTGTTGGGTTGTGAATACGACCACTTTTTAACACTTATTTCATCCATTTTTACTCTTCTTTATCATATCATTTATTATAATTTATCATATAAATCCATTTTATAATGATTTATGCTCTTATGGATGAATATTATTTCTTCTTCTTTATTTTTAATAAATTGATGATTATTATGCATAATTTTATCAATGATGGTTTATTAATATATTTTGTAATATCACTCACCTTTTTAGCCTTCAAGATATTTGCCAGACTGTAGATTTGATTTCCAAATCATCATGAAATATTCCAACTCAAAAATTCGCTGGAATAAGAAGTGACAGTTTTGCGGTTGATATTATGGGCAAATGGAGAAGAATATAGAAAATCCGGAACATGGGTTTTGTCCAGAACGGGCCCAATTAACTTTACTAAAAATTTTTTGCCCAAATTTGGCCTGTATTGAGAGAAACACAGGGTTATTTGAGCACGATTTTCTGAGATTTGTTGTTGCAGCTGTCCTCCAAATCTCAGCTGCAAAGCCAAATTCGCCTTGCTCTTGTTGAAAGATTGTTGGAAATATATTTTCTGGTTGATCAAGTTGTTGGGAACAATCCAATATTGTTATGAGAGATCATATTTTCTATTTAATTTCTGCTCCTTCTGATTATAAAAGGAGAACATGTATTGTGTATTGGAGAACAATGGATGATTATTGAATTCCCTTTGTAACACTGTAATTCCTTGACTCTTGTGAGCAAAGAGCAACTAATGTAAAAACTATTCATGTTTGATTAATACGAAGAGGCGTTCTCGTTCCATTTCTCAATCTCTGCAGTAGCCCAGCGGCGCTTTCACCGGCGGTTGAGGGCCCGACCCTGGTGGAGCGATCCGCTGTTTGTATTTCTATTCTTTTATTTCTGTTGTGTGATAATTGTATTTAGATTCATTACGATTATAGAGTTATTTGATTTTTGTTGGATTGAATTTAGATTTGATGTATACGTTAATGAATTGCACTGCTATTTTACTTCACCAAGGATCGTATTTCCTATCTTATTCATCTTGCTATCTTTTATAAAGCGTTGCTGTTCCATTGATTTATGATTCATTCCAATGAACTGTTTCATAGTCTTGGCTGTCGACAGGATTGGAGTATTGAGATTAGTTGCCTGATTGCGTTGGAATTAGAATTGTTGTTCATATTTTTGTTCCATTTTAGTTTATTGTTTATTTCTAATTCATAGCTTCAGATTAGCAAATAGATGAGTTACAATTGGTATGCATAGGAATTACAAGCCGCTGTTCCTTTCCAGATTTTGTTCCTTTCCAGATTTTGCTCCTTTCAGTTATTTTCATCAGCACGAAGATTGAGTTTTCTTTCATTTCGATTGCTTTAAGATCACCAATTGTAGAGGACATTGGTTATTGCTTCCAAGTCCCCAGATTGGTTATCTTGCATCGATTTCTAAGGGAAGGAGTTATTGCTACTATATCCTCGATCGATGTTTTGCAGATTTGTTTAATTAAGGTTTCAGAGCATTTCCATTTATGTTGTAGTTAGATTTCATTTCCAAATATCCATTTACTTTTGTATTTAGCGCACTGTACTACATCTTACAAGGCATTGCTCTTAGTTAATTGCAGCCTCAGACATAGTACACTCTTGAAATAAAAAGTCGCTCCCGGATTGATAAATAATGTGAGATAAATAGGTGTTAAAATGATACCTTTTATACCTCAACATTTTGGCGCCGTTTCTGGGGTGAGTGTATACCATTTAAAAGGAGTGATGCACATTTGACCTTTTTTCTGCTTGGGAAGAATTGGGTTTTAAAGACGGAAGGTAAGAACCTGCGCACCGAGCAAGGAACATACTTGCTCACTGCCCGCTTCACAGCAAAATTGGGTAAATTTATTTCTTTAGGTAGGAATGAAGGCTTGTTCTTTTGAATGACTAGAAAATATAAACAATACAAAATTCCTCCCAAACCTGGAAAACCTAAGGGACTGGTGACCCTTGGGAGAAGGACCTTTATTGACGAAATTTTTAAGAAAACTGAATCTCAGCCATCAGTAGGACCTAGGAAAGATATTTCTAGACAACCTACTAGTTCCCTTCAGGCCATAGAGTCACCATCTGTAGCCTTTGCTGAGGTACGTAGCCAAACAGAAGAGACTGAACAAGATTTCCAAGAAATTGATAATTCTCGCCCAATTTTTTTCTACAAGAAGGGAAGTGGGCTTCTCATACCCTACTATTTATCAACATGCATTTTTCAAATTTGGGTATGTACATACTAGAGACCTTATTTTGGAAATGACTCCATGGGGAATACTCTTATACATAAGCATATTCGATTTTCAAAGAAGAGTAGATTAGTGGAGAAAATAAAATGAATAAGGAAATAAACACATTTTTTTATTATTTTATTTTTGTAAAAATAGTTGTTTCTTTGTTGCAACACGCTGTGGAAATCAACATTGATGATAAATATTCTAATTTATTTGTGTATGTAGGTGAATTATACTGCAAATAACAATTCTACAAACACTCATATTCATTTTTATCATCAATATGAAAAAAATTGTTTGAATATCATTTTTTGGCTTGCGGGCTTGATGAAATTCCTGAAAACAAAGTTGGAATAGTCATATTTTGGGGGACCAAAAGTGAATATTTTAAAAACATGTTTCTATCCCAAGTAGCCCTTGATGTCTACTTTCTAACCCAATTTTAATCACTCAATTTGGATTTGAAATGAAAAAGTTAGAACCAAAACATTGACAAGGTGTCTAGTAGGCAGCTCAACAACAGAGTTGGGACAGTCAGTTTTTGGAGGCCTAAATGATTATATTTAAAAAAAATGTTTCTATGGTAGATTCCTCTATGAATTTAGCTTACAACACAATTTTAATCACTCAATTTCGATATCGTATGAGGAATTTATGACCAAAATACTAACTGCCTATCATAAATTAGCACTCTTGAAACTCTGTTTTCTCGGCTGTTCCCTAGCATATTTTACCCATCAATTCTTCTTGTCTTCAAAACCTGTTTCTATTGAAGATTAATAAATGAATATAATTTAATCTCCAATTTGAATCAGTTCAATTCGCCATTAAACGAATAATTTATGCTTGAAATATCAACTGTTGGTCTGAGCTGGAAAATCGAAAATGACTCTATTATGGAGGTTGTTCTAAGCAAGTTTAACATACCATTACAAGAAATTTTTAAAACCTGTTTCTATTGGAGATAAAACTTTGAATTATATTTCATTTGGCTTTGGAATCACTCTAATCGGACGAAAAACAAAGAAGTTATGATTAAAACACTGCTGGTCAGTATGATCGACCACTGCTCTCCCGCAGGTAGCAAATATAATTTGTTTTATTTTTCCGTGGACTTGTTCTATAGAGTAACTACTTGTTAGTTTTTTTGCATAATTCTTGGATTAAGGGATCCCGCGCACCTCTCTTTCTCCATGATTTAATGTTTTATTGCAGGTAGACACTCGTTTTTTGCAGGTCTTAGTAGAACAAAAAAGGTCAATTTATGGACGAGCGATTCTTGAGAGAAATTTTAGCGAAACAAGGACATTTCATCCAATTCATTACATAATAGATTCATAATAATAAGAAATGAAGAATTGGTTTCCATTTGAAGATTCATGTCAGTGTTGCCAAAACATTTTTCAAAAAGATCATTTTTTTTCCATTAATAGATTGATATTTCCTTAGGAAATAACATCATCGCTGTTGTAACTTAATAAAGTGTTGTTTCTTTTCTAATTTTTTTTATGTTTTTGTATTTCAGGTGTTGATCCCTTCAAATTGTAGTCTTCGCTCCATTGGCAATTGAACAATAAGGACCCCACCATGCAAGTTTCAATTGTAGAAGACAATTCTTTGGCAGCACCAATTTTGTAAAAAAATTATTTTTTCTTGAAACCTGTACATAAATTTTCCTTTCTATTTGATTGGATTTGCTTGACAATGGATTGCACATTAACTTTGTTCTTTCCTCTATTTTTTTTTTCCTTTTTTGCTCCCTATAGCATCTTTGCGTGCTTATATCTGTTTGTTGTTCCTCTTAAGGAATAGTTATTGTTCTTCTCAAGGAATAACAACCGTTCCTCTTAAGAAACAATGTGTTTGTGTGTTTATTTTTGTTGTTCATTCCAAAAGGAATAACATTTTTGCTGATTAGTTTTGCTGTTTCTTTTAAAAAGAACAACATTTTTGCTGCATGTTTTTGCCGTTTCTTTCAAAAGGAACAACAGTTTTGCTATTCCTTTTAAAAGGAACAACACCGCTCATTTTTGATATTCCTTTTAAAATGAACAACAGTTTTGCTGTTCCTTTCAAAAGGAACAACGCCGACTGTTCTTACTGTTCCTTTCCAAAGGAACAACATTTTCGCAGATTGGTTTTGTTGTTCCTTTCCAAAGGATCAACACTTTTTCAATGCATTTTTCTTGTTTGTGAACAATTTTTTGAGGGTTTTTTTGAATTTTTCATGACTTTTTGAAAGACAAACATACAATGGAAGGATACACAATCATACAAATTAAAGCTTACTATAATCAACAAATCAAAAGAAATCGTCATTTTTAAGAAAGTTGTTTAGTAATGATAAGAAAAAGGAAAAATGGACAATCAATAACATGATCTTGTTGTCTTACTACCACTAAATTCATATGATCGATTATATTTATCATGTTGGTTCTTTCTCATATTTTATAACTTTCTTTGATTTTTACTTATGGAGTAGGAACAAGGGCATATTCTTTTCTATTGAGCTGTTCATACTTCTTCCACCATCTCTACTTTTAAGGAGTGCTGAGCCATCCTTTATGAATAAATAGGAAAGTGCTATATGAAAAGAAAAATATTTACATATTTCTTTAATAATATAATTTGGCAGATGGAGGATAGGGGGTCTCATCAAGAGCCGGCCTACCATGTTCATAAGGAAGCAAGTGAAGTGGCATTCCCATCATGGCCACCAAACCATGGATATGGTCCAATGGACAATTGAAAAAATTAAGAAGTCCTTGGAATAGGAGGTCTCATCACGAGCCGGCCTGCCCACTTTTCACTTCTTCCTAGTGAATGGCATTGTGATTTCTCTGGTCACCAAGCCAGCACAATGGCCTCCGTTATGACAATTAACAAACACTTCCTCAACATAAATAAATGACAATGGTTCCAAGGGTGTGAGAGAAACTCTGTCAAGGTTATCGACACCTGTGGGCAACAGAGCTCTACTAATGGTATTGGAGTCACATTTATACACATCAATAGTAATATTAAACCCTTTTTCATATATCTCTATTTAAATATCAGATGAAAGTATGAATCCTTAACCTTTGATTTTGAACCTATTATACATGAAAATCATCATAAATTGATCACATTAGTTTAAGTGGGTAATAAATGCATCTGTACTTATGTTTATCTTAAGCTGTCCCTTCTCCTTATCCTTGAATCATTACAAAACGCTTCTATATCTGTTTACGATTTATCACATGCATGGATTTCAGTAAATGCTATAATTTCATTGATTGTATCATAAGTATGTATGTCTTTCCAATTGCTGTACAGTATGCTGCTCTTCTATTTTGCTGATTTTCTACAATATTGATACTGCATTTTTACAGAATTTTTTCTGCTTGAACTTTTTTGCATGCATCTTATCTATTTCCATTCCAAACTGAAACTATGAATTCAAGAAATTTCCATACATAATTGTGATTTGTTTACAGGAGAACAACAAGTATGGGGGAAAATTCTATTCGCAGCACAACCACACTATTGCAATTAACAACAAAGGTTCCTGAACGCGCACAATTCTTTAGACATGATGTGCTTGCATGACTTCCACCTTTTGCATCACTTTCAGTATTCGGTCAGCCTACATCAGCTTCAACAAAGGCCAGTCCCTACATGTCATTCCACTTTTTTTTTTCGGAGGTAACACTTAAGGTAAAATAGCATAATTTTCTGATTTATTATGAATTTAGGAGAATTTCATGAAAATCCATTAAGCATTATTTATCATCATTCATTCCATATCTTTACCACTTCCCTTTTTTTTAGACACGTCTCATCTTTCAGTTTGGGGGAGTGTTGATTTATTTCATTTCTTTCTTGGGACCATGTCCGTAATATTCTTTATCATCCATGGATATTCTTATTCATTCTCAACACTTCCCTTATTCCATGTTGTTTTACACCAACCATCGATTTCAACAGATTGTAGCAACCAACTCTCTTTGTTTTCTAGCATCGCATGAGGACATGCTAATTCTTCAGTTTGGGGGGGGAATTGCTACACATGATGAATGTTTTCCACTTTCTTTCTCATTTAAGACATACAATTTCATTTGTATATAGTGCAGAAATTGTTTTTCAGATATCTTTAAAACTATGAACTGAATTCTTGTGATTTATGGATAACAAAGAGGTATCATTAAAATACACAAACCCAGATAATTTCACACTAAATTACGTCATAAAATTTCGAAAATTATGCACTATCACCTACAACCATTTTTTTTATATCTCATGATCTGTGCATCCAAACGATCTGATTTTTGAGAAAATGGTTAATGAAGTTTGCTGTTACTTATGTCACATTTTTCTGCAACTTCATATACATATAGTTGAATGTCAACTGTAAAAATTGTTACGCCTTTATCAAGATTTCTAAAATTTAATTTTCATTATTTGAGGAAAAATTCATTTGTTCCATCCATTTCATGAGTTGGGATGAACAATTTTCTTTGCTTGGTTAACACATGAGTTTTGTCTTTGGGTTGCATGAGAACATGTAATATATTCAGTTCTGGGTTGCATGAGGACATGCAATATATTCAGTTTGGGGGTATGTTGGACCGTGAATACGACCACTTTTTAACACTTATTTCATCTATTTTTACTCTTCTTTATCATATCATTTATTATAATTTATCATTTAAATCCATTTTATAATGATTTATGCTCTTATGGATGAATATTACTTCTTCTCCTTTATTTTTAATAAATTGATGATTATTATGAATAATTTTATCAATGATGGTTTATTAATATATTTTGTAATATCACTTACCATTTTAGCCTCTAAGATATTTTCCAGACTGCAGATTTGATTTCCAAATCATCATGAAATATTCCAACTCAGAAATTCGCTGGAATAAGAAGTGACAGTTTTGCGATTGAGATTCTGGGAAAATGAAGAAGAATCTGGAAAATCCGGAACATGGGTTGTGTCCAGAATGAGCCTAATTAACTTTTTTAAAAAATGGCTTGCCCAAATTCGGCCTGTATTGAGAGAAACCTAGGGTTATTTGAGCATGATTTTATCAGATTTGTTGTTGCGGTCATCCTCCAAATCTCAGCTGTAAAGCCAAATTCGCCTTGCTCTTGTTGAAATATTGTTGAAAATATATTTTCTGGTTGATCAAGTTGTTGGGAACAATTCAATATTGTTATGAGAGATCATATTTGCTATTTAATTTCTGCTCCTTCTAATTATAAAAGGAGAACATGTATTGTGTATTGGAGAACAATGGATGATTATTGAATTCCCTTTGTAACACTATAATTCCTTGACTCTTGTGAGCAAAGAGAAACTGATGTAAAAGCCATTCATGTTTGATTAATACAAAGAGGCATTTTCATTCCATTTCTCAAGCTCTGCAGTAGCCCAACAACGCTTTCACCGGCGGTTGAGGGCCCGACCCTGGTGGAGCGATCCGTTGTTTGTATTTCTATTCTTTTATTTCTGTTGTGTGATAATTGCATTTAGATTCATTACGATTATAGAGTTATTTGATTTCTGTTGGATTGTATTCAGATTTGATGTATACGTTAATGAATTGCACTACTATTTTACTTCACCAAGGATCATATTTCCTATCTTATTCATCTTGCTATCTTTTATAAAGCGTTGCTGTTCCATTGATTTATGATTCATTCCAATGAATTGTTTCATAGTCTTGGCTGTCAATAGGATTGGAGTATTGAGATTAGTTGCCTGATTGCGTTAGAATTAGAATTGTTGTTCATATTGCTGTTCCATTTCTGTTTATTGTTTATTTCTTATTCATAGCTTCAGATTAGCAAATAGATGAGTTACAATTGGTATGCATAGGAATTACAAGCTGCTGTTCCTTTCCAGATTTTGTTCCTTTCAGTTATTTTCATCAGCACGAAGATTGAGTTTGCTTTCATTTCGATTGCTTTAAGATCACCAACTGTAGAGGACATTGGTTATTGCTTCCAAGTCCCCAGATTGGTTATCTTGCATCGATTTCTAAGGGAAGGAGTTATTGCTACTGTATCCCTGATTGATGTTTTGCAGATTTGTTTAATTAAGGTTTCTGAGCATTTCCATTTATGTTGTTGTAGTTAGATTTCATTTCCAAGCATCCATTTACTTTTGTATTTAGCACACTATACTACGTCTTACAAGGCATTGCTCTTAGTTAATTGCAGCCTCAGACATAGTACACTCTTGAAATAAAAAGTCGATCCCGGATTGATAATTAATGTGAGATAAATAGGTGTTAAAAAGATACCTTTTATACCTCAACACAGGTGTTGCATGCAATCAATGACCAATCCTTGGGAATTGCACAATCAATTGGAGGAAAATTCCTTAAAAATAGGGGCCTAATTACTTAGGATTTGTGCAAGGAGATAAGAGCTCAGGTGGAGGCATAAATTGACTAAGTTTGGTTCAAATCTTCTCATTGAGCAAAGAGAACAATTATTTGTTTGCAGGTTGAGCTCAGAGCTGGAGCTAGAAATTGTAATAGATTCTATATTCACCTGATTAATGCACACAAGATTAAGGGGTTTTACCAGTTGGTTTCCCCTAGATAAATCCGTGTACTTGTGTATGTGATTGATGCATGTTTGCGAATGTTTTTTTAAATTATGAATTAATTTCCGCATAACAATAGAGTAGAATTGTCTCTTGATTTAGATTAAATTTCTACATGCTATGAATTAACTTGGTGAGAAATCCATACGAGTAAACTTGGGTTGGAGGGTGATCTCACAATAACTGAGTGGGAAGAATTTATAACCATCATAAAATTCTTATTCTACCCTATTGGATATGTAGAGGATTAATGGATCCAATGGCACTACTTTAGGTAGAGGTAGGGACAAAGCATACACAATCACACCACCAAATTCAAGAAGATGGTCATCATTCTAGGTATCTATCTCAAGAGCCAAAATGTACTCCTCAAGTGTCTTGGGAGTATACACAACCATTTGCAAAAGAAGGTAATGTTTTTCAAGACATGAATGATTGACAAGGATTCTATCTAAGAATAATACCTATAAATCATAGGCCAAAATAAAGGGCAGTCAAATGATTCAAAATAGAAAGAGCATTAGGAAGCTTACAAGGAAGGGAAGAAGAAGTGGAAAAGGGGAAAGGACAAGAATAAAACAACCACTTCACATGAGTGCAAGTATCTCAGAGATCATATAAATGACCACAACATTGATTGTCACACTAAGGAGAAGAGCTAGAAATTGTATCCAATGATGAACTCGAAGAACCAAAAGAAGGATAGGAAGAAAACAAATCTTCTTGTCACATATTCAAACAATAAGGTGGAAACCATCTATGCATGAGAATATTGTGTACACATTAATGAAACAAGGGTTGAATTTGAGTAGCTTTCATCCCTAGGAATAGAAGGAGATGACCAAATTATTCCATACTAATATCTAGGTTAAGAAGACAAATATTAATGCCTTGTTCAACTCAGGCTCATAGAATAATCTTATAACAATGGATTGGGTCATCAAACTTGTATTGGAGGTTAAATATCATCTTATCTTATATCCATTGGGATGGGTAAATAATGATGCAAAAATCAAGTTAACAAAACAATGTAGAATAAAATTTGCTATCAATGCCACTTTTTTTTTAATGAAATAGATTTAGATGTAGTTCCACATGATGTATGTTGAGTTTTTTTTGGTAGTTCATACATTTATATGTGAAATGAAATCTTCATACAAAGATCCAGTTAATATTTCCTCATCAAGGATGGGAAATCATTCATCATCAATGAACACAATAGTAAGTCCAAGATTTCTTTGGTTAGTGCCAACCAAGCCAATGAATTAATTATTTCTAGCAAGAAATAAGTTTTACTATTTTTAAGAATATATATATATATATATATATATATATATATATATATATATATATATTGAGTCAATAAGGGAAAAAGCATCCCTGGAGGGGTGTATTAAAGCACATAAATAACAATTGGAAGGGTTTCCATAGACATATATGGGAGTGCTCTAGGAGGCTAGAGGACTACCACCCAAGAGGGAATAATTGGAGCTCATAATACAATTACTGTTGGAATATCCATTGCCAAATATTTGGCTATATAGATAGTTTGTTGTGAAAGAAAGTGAAGTGAAGAAGTTGTAGTAGCTACTAGAGTAGGGTGTGATACGACGAAGTACCTCACCTTTTGGGTCACCCATTGTGATTTTACTAAAGAACAATGATACATGGTGAATGTGAATTTATTATAGAGCATTAAATAATTGTTGAAAATGCAGCAAGATGATGGAGCTTAGTGAAATGAAGTCGCCTTCACTAAGTGGGCCCACAGGCAAATTCTGGCGCAAAATCTATTTTTAGACTATGTCTATTTTTAGACATATGGAACATGGTCCAGGGGTTGCAGTATGTTATTCTTGGAGTATTGGTCATGTTGGTAAAAATAGATGGACTTCTATTTTTTTGACCTATAGGTCGAAGTCTATATTTAGACTGCATATCCTAAAAATAGGGAAGTCAAATATTATTTACCCTTAACAATATTTGGACTATAAACTTCAGTTTACTCTCTTGGAGCACTTCAGTTCGAGCCTTGGAAGTGGCTCATGCATCTGACAGAGGAATTACGCTATTCCCAAGGGTTTGATGGCACATGCATGGTTGACTTCAGTTAGGACTTCAGTGGCAGAAGTTTGGTGGAGTTAATGAGACAGCTAGTGGAGTTGTGTTCTGTTTATTTTAGTTGAACTAGTCGAGATTAGTTTAACTAGCTAATCAATTAGTTATGAGTGGAGTGAATTAAATATTATTTAATTCATTAATTAGTAACTCATTATTCAACTCAAGAACACATTAGTTCACTACAGTGCATGATCAGTTCAGTGGAGACCAGTGAAAGAGGTAGATGAAAAGGTGGAGTTAGCTATCAGTGGCGACATCAGTTGTGCATGAGATTTGCACCACACTTGGAGGAATTTCCCATGATGATTGCGCTGTCAAGCCAAGGAGATTTGAACCTTGGATCTCTATATAGACAAGCCTGGATTGCGCAATAGAGGCAAGGCAATTGGCGGTGAGTTTTGAACCAGTAACCTGTTCAAAACTGAGCTAGATTGTGGGTAACTTTATGAGAAAGTACTGAGTACTTGTGAGGAGTATTGTACTGAGTTTGTTACTTGATTTATCCATTATAATATACACAATAGCTGCGGGGTTTTTAGCTATAAGCTTTCCCCATACATACTGTGTTAATGTGTATGATGATTTGATGTGTTATCGCTTGTTTTATTTCCGCATGTGTGATGATCTGAGTGGAAGAGATTATGTGTTGCATATAAATTCGAATTGTATGTGATCAGGATAGTCTCGGTGGATAATTGATCATTATTCAGAAAATTTCTACATGGTATCGGAGCTATTGAAGCAGAGATTGATCATCACAGTGATTACAAACTTATTTCGGTAGACAGAGTCTGCATGCGGGCCAGGTAGCCTCCGGATTCATCTTTCTTCGGAAAGTGAAAGTTCTGGTAAATGCCCCTTGCAGTCAATCTCTGTGCTAGAAATAATTTGTTCTCACAGATCTAGAGCGGTTGAGCTTTGAGGTGGAATTCGAATTTTGCAGCAGTTTTGTTTTCTTGGTGCCATTGTTGAAAATGTCTTTCAACGGTTTGCGACTCGAATATGCTCTTGAAGGCAGTTCGAATTATGTTGCATGGAAGGATCGCATGGAAGCAGTATTAGAAGATAATGGTCTCAAGGAGTTCGTAGATACGGATGTCCAAAAGCCCACTAATCCTGCTGAAGTCGATGCATGGCAAAAGAAGATGGCGAAGTGTTGAAGGATCCTGTTGGAGGGCGTCAAGGATCATATTGTATCCAGCCTGCATGGAAAGGCTACTCCATATTTAATGTGGAAAGCTTTGACGGATCTATTCCAGAGTAAGAGTGACCAAAAGAAGCTGGCGCTCAAAGATAAGCTCAGGAACATCAAGATGGAGAAGGGCGACAGTATCGCCAAATACCTCACGAAGTTCACTCAATGCAGAGATGAGCTGGGAAGTGTGGGAGTTACTGTCGATGAAGAGGAAATGGTCGACCTGGCTCTCCTTGGTCTTTCGAAGGCTTGGCACTCATATCAAGACAGTGTCAATGGTCGGGAGAAGCTGCCGGGATGGGAGCGCCTTTGGGCGGATCTCATGCAGGAGGAGATAAGGAGGACTACTCAAGATGGATCTTCATCAAAGGGAGCTGATGAAGAAAACTGCGCTTTGGTTGCCAAAGCAAAGAAGGGGAAGGGTAAGAAAACCTCTCATTCTGGTGCAAAGGGCAAGAAGTAGGATATGGCGAAAGTGAAGTGTTTTCACTGCCATGATCACGGGCATTATGCTACCAATTGTCCAAAGAAGAAGAAGAACAAGCAAGCGGGAAGATCTGCAGATGGAGAAGCTTTGGCTTCACAGTTCGAGCTTGACTTTTCACTGATCGCATGCTTGGTTTCAAGTGTGTTGGGATCGGTGTGGTTCTTGGACAGCGGTGCGTCATTTCATATGACAGGAGATTGGGAGTTGTTCTCAGATCTGGAGGACAAAGATTTGGGTGTGCACATCGAGATGGGCGATGATGGTAGATACAGTGCGACTGGTATCGGTACCATATCCTTTCAGAGGGAGTCTGGTAAACCCTTTGTACTGAAGGATGTCATGCATGTACCTGGATTGAAGAAGAACCTGATTTCAGTAGCAATGTTGGAGGATAAGGAGTATGATGTGGTCTTTAGCGAAGGAAAAGCCTTCCTGCATAGTAAGACTACTGGAGAGACCCGGAAGATAGGGGTTCAGACCAAGAACCTTTATCAGTTGCAGGTAGATGGCTGCGCAACTATGGCATGCAAAGCGGGAGAAGTGGTGAGCCGAGATGATGAGGGCGAACTGTGGCACAGGAGATTGGGCCACCTTCACCATGGAGCTTTGAAGATTCTGCAGCAGATTTCTACTGGGCTTCCTAAGGGCACCCTTGCACAGTCAGATCAGTGCAAGGGGTGTACTTTAGGGAAGTATGTGAAAGTCACCTTTCACGAGAAGGATAGTCGCGCCACGACGATCCTTGAGAGAGTTCACACAGGCGTGTGTCGTCCTTTCTCAGTTGCTTCGACAGCAAAGCACAAGTATTATTTGATATTTGTTGATGATTTCTCTCGAAAGTGCTGGATGTTCTTCATGCAGAAGAAGAGCGATACATTCGCAAAGTTCTGTGAGTTTAAAGCACTGGTCGAGAAGGAGTTGGGGAAGAAGGTGATTTCTCTAAGGAGTGATAACGGTGGTGAATTCATCTCAGCTGAATTCAAGGAGTTCTGCAGCGCAGAAGGGATTCGGAGAGAGCTCATCGCACCCCATAACCCACAGCAGAACGGGGTGGCTGAGCGGAAGAACAAAACAATCGTGGGTGCTGCACGGGCGATGTTGCATGATCAGGGCCTACCCCTTCACTTGTGGGCTGAGGCATTCAATACAACAGTGTATGTGCAGAACCGTTGTCCTCACAAGGTTCTTGGCATGAGTACACCGGAGGAGGCTTATTCTGGCAAGAGGCCTGATATTTCCCATTTGCGGATTTTGGTTCTCCTGTCTACATGCATGTGACGAAGGATGCGAGAAGGAAGCTGGATCCAACTGCTGAGGTTGGAATATTTGTGGGGTACACTGATACACCTCACAACTACAGGGTGTATGTGCCAGACAGTCGCAAGACTGTTGTGCGACGGGATATAAAATTTCAGGAGGAGAAAGCCATGCAGTGTTCGCTTGAGAGGGAGCTACACTTGCATGCAGATGAGGAGTTGTTAGTTCCTAAGGAGGAGCTTACGGATGTGGATCAGCCACAAGAGGAGGTTCAGGAGGTGGAAGAAACCACCCATGCAGCGCCAACCATCAGAGGGCGCATGCGCACTACAGAAGCTGAGCGACTGGCTTGGGATGCAGAGAAGGTTGTAGGACCACCTACATCACATCGCAGACAGAGACAATCACCGGATCGGTACACTGGATACATGGCTCTTGTGAGTCAATGTGTCATGACGGAGCCATCCTCTTTTGAGGAAGCTGTGGAGGAACCCGCATGGGTTGATGCCATGATCGAAGAATATGATTCGATCGTCAGGAATAGTGCATGGGAGATTGTCCCAAGACCGGTGGGGAAATCAGTGGTAGGTTCGCGATGGATCTACAAAGTGAAGCAGGCGGCTGACAGGAGTGTGGAGAAGTACAAGGCGAGATTTGTCGCCCGTGGCTTTTCACAGATCGAGGGGATTGACTATGAGGAGACCTTTTCACCTGTCGCAAGGTACTCTTCCATACAGACGATCCTTGCTCTCTCAGCAGAGATGGGGTGGCACATTCATCAGATGGATGTGAAGACTGCGTTCCTTAATGGAGTTATTGAGGAGGAGGTGTACATAGAGCAGCCTGAAGGTTTTGAGATCTTCAGCAGTGAGTCGCATGTGTGCCGACTCAAGAGAGCACTGTACGGGCTGAAGCAAGCACCTCGTGCTTGGTACACTCGGATAGGCAGCTACTTCACCGGGCTTGGATTCTCCAAGAGTGAGGCGGATCCAAACCTGTACCAGATTGTGGTGGAGGGGAAGCTGTTGATCATCGTACTGTATGTAGATGATCTGATTTTGACTGGCGACGAGCAGTTGATACTTTCATGCAAGGAAGATCTTGCACGAGAGTTTGAGATGAAGGACCTGGGCATCCTTCATTATTTCCTGGGATTGGAGATTTGGCAGCGCAGCGGAGGACTGTTTGTTTCTCAGGGCAAGTATGCCAGGGAGATTCTGGAGAGGTTCAACATGCAAGGCTGCAAGCCTGTTGACACTCCTCTTCCTGGTGGTTGGAGGAAGGAGGATGCTACTTGAGCGGAGGTAGTGGATGCCACTGTCTATCGACAGTTGGTGGGGTCGCTTATGTATCTGGTCAATACACGACCCGATATATGCTATGCAGTTAACCAACTTTTGCAAGCTATGGTTAAGCCTACCAAGCTCTTTTGGAAGGCAGGCAAGCATGTATTGCACCATATTAGAGGCACATCGGGATATGGTCTATGGTACAGATAGGAGGATGGAGCGAAGATTTCTGGCTTCACTGATGCAGATTGGGCAGGGAGTCCAACGGACCGGAAGAGCACATGATCTGGAGGAGTTTTCAGCATTGGGTCGACAGCAGTTTCCTGGTACAGCAGGAAGCAGAGATCCGTGGCACTCAGTTCAGTAGACTATAAACATTATATTATCCTCTTGGAGCACTTCAGTTTGATGCTTGGATGTGGCACATGCAGCTGACAGAAGGAAATTCGAATTTCCTATGGGTTATTTGAGCTATTGCATGGTTGACTTCAGTTAGAACTCATGTGGCAGAGTTTGGTGGAGTTGATGAGACAGTTGGTGGAGTTGTGTTCGGTTTAACTTAGTTGAACTAGTTGTATTTAGTCTAACCGAAAAATACACTAGTGATGAGTGGTGTGAATTAATTATTAATTAATTCACTAATTATTAACTCATAAATCAACTAAAGAACACATCAGTTAACTGCAATGCATGGACAGTTCAGTGGAGACCAGTGTTAGAGCTGGGTGAAAGGGTGAGTCTACTATCGGGCTAGACTATGAATGGTATGAGATTTGGTAACACGTTTGATCGAGATTTACTGCGACTCGCAGCTCAAGCTAGTGGGATTCGGAATCTCTGGATCTCATCATTATTCATCTCGATTTAAAGATAAAGGTGCGCATCGCAGAGATTTGAACCCGAATGGAGTAGCTAGGTCGTGCTGTTTGTGTGTAGCAGGATAGAGATAAGCTTAGAGCTATGAGAGCTTTGCGCTATGTATTTTTACATGTTCTCTATCATTATAATATACAGATAGTTTGGGGTTTTCAGCTGTATGCTTTCCCCATTACATACTGTGTTCTATGTGTGCTTGATTATGTTTTAATGTGCGCATGCGACTGCTTCTATTTACGCAAATTGATAATCAATTGTAGAAGAGGTTATGTATTATGCATGAAGCTTAAATAGTGTGTAATCAGGATAATCTCGGTGAATAATTCAGCAAATTATTCAAATTTCTACAACAACTGCCTTAGAATCATCCATATCCTTCCTCGGTGATTCACTTTCTTCGATAATAATGTAGGTTTTAACCTTGTACATAAATTATTTACAAACGAATATTTAAAAAATAAATTAAAAAATAGTAAGAGCATAAAACATAAAATAGATAAACACAAGATTTTCCCTTGGATCCCAAATTGGGACGGCTAGCTTGATTTTTCATTATATTCCATTTAGTGTTACAAAACATATAGATACATGCAGAAGCATACATAAACCCCAATCCATTAACCCTAGATTAGAACATAACCGTAGTTCTCTTGACCGGGTCTATAAAATACCAGGGGAAGAAAACCATCATGCCCCAAAACCATGTGCAAACCCATGCACAAAACCATGGGCGGGTCCACCCACTGAAAAATAAGGTCCAATATTTTTTTCCCGTGACGCTACCCTAGACCCAAAACAGAGAGGGCTATCGCCCCCCCTGAGACCCCCCTGCTATGCCCCATGCAACGTACATAGGGTGCTATCACCCCCCCACGTGCCACTAGTCGTTGAAAGAATATAACACATACCCAACATTCTCCCACTTATTGTTTTCTTCCAGTAGGGGGCCATAGGAGAACTTAGTGATTAGCCCAAATTTTCAACACCCATTGTTTCTCTACACCAAGAGAACTTCTAAGTGCTCATAGACTTCATTAATGGATCTGCAACATTCTTCAAAGTGCCCACCTTTACCAGCAACACCCTTTTAGCCTCAACCATATATCTCACAAAGTGATATTGAACATCAATGTGCTTTGTCTTTGAATGATAAGCAGGGTTCTTAGAAAGGAAATTTGCACTTTGGATATCACAGTCTATCGTTATAACTTTTTGCACCAACCCCATACTTGAAAACAATCTCTGTAACCAAACTACTTCCTTGCTTGCATGAGTGGCTTTCATGTATTCTGCCTCTGTAGTTGAAAGAGCCACTACAGACTGTCTTTTACTAATCCACCTAACTGCACCTCCAAATAGGCTAAACACATACCCACTTGTAGATCTTCTTTGGTCCAGATCTCCAGCTCAGTCTGTATCAAAAAAACCATGAATTTCCAACACTCCTTCCAATCCTAGTCTTCCCTGGTAGCACAAGCCATAATCACTAGTGCCACGCAAATATTTGAAAACCCACTTCACTGTTGTCCAATTCTCCTTCCTTGGGTTTGACATAAACCTGCTAAATACTCCCACTGCATGTGAAATGTTTGGTCTATTACAGACCATTGCATACATTAGGCTACCCACTGCACTTGAATATGGAACACGAGACATATCCTCCTCTTCTTCTTGTGTCTTGGGACATTGTTCAACAGACAACTTTACACCTAGAGGAATCGAAACATTCACCGGTTTACTATCCTACATATTGAACCTCTGCAATATAGTCTCGACATACTTCCTTTGTTTTAACCAGAGCTTCCTCTTTTCCTGATCTCTCTGAATTTCCATGCCCAAAATATAGTTTGCAGCACCAAGATCCTTCATGTCGAATTTGGAGAATAGTTGGGTCTTCAAATCTTGGATAATTTCTTTGTGATTTACAATCAACAACATATCATCCACATACAATACCAAATAAATAACATGGTCGCCAATTAATTTAAAAGAAACACAGTGATCCTCCTTGCTTCTGCTGAAGCCAAGTCCTCGTATATAGGTATCAAATTTCTGATACCATATCTTTGGTGACTGTTTTAACCCATATAGAGACTTCTTCAACCTGCATACCAGTTCTTTCTTACCCTTCACCATAAAGCCTTCAGGTTGCTTCATGTAGATCTCCTCTTCTAGATCCCCGTGAAGAAATGTTGTCTTCACATCCATCTGTTCTATCTCAAAATCAAATGCAGCAGCAACAGATAAAAGTAATCTAATAGAAGTAACTTTGGCAACATGAGAGAAAATATCACCAAAATCAATTCCTGGCACTTGGGAATAACCTTTTGCTACCAACCGAGCTTTGTATTTCTCCACCTTGCCTTCTACATTCATCTTCTTCTTAAACACCCATTTTCTCCCGATGGGCTTCCTTCCAGCCGACAACTCCACCAGATCCCATGCAACCATGGCCTCCTTCCATAGTTTTCCATCCTCTGAATCTACTTCCTCCCTGACGGTTCTGGGATCATCATCAGTTATAGTTAAAGAAAAATTTGAACAGAAATCATATGGACTATACCTTTTTGGTTGTCTTATTTCCCGAACTGATCTTCTCACAACTGGAGTTTGTGGCTCTTCCTCTTCTGAGTCTTCTTCTGTTGTAGAGTTTGATTCATCCTCCTTTAGCTCAAAATATATCTTCTCAGGTTCCTTTGGTAGGACTTCATGTTTAACAAAATCTTTCACCTCTCTAAACACCACATCTCAGTTGTACACAACCTTCCTTGTTTCCAGGTTCCAAAGCTTGTAACCCTTTAAACCATCCTTATACCCAATAAAGATGCACCTTTCATATTTATTATCCAACTTAGTCCTTTTCTCCTTTGGAACATGTACATATGCATCACATCCAAATACCCTCAGATGTGAAAGAGAGGGTTTCTTACCTGTCCATACCTCATGTGGAGTCTTATCCTCCAACACTGATAAAGGTGATTTGTTAACCAAGTAACATGCAGTCTCCACTACCTCTGCCCATAATTCTTGTCCTAACCTGGTACCATTGAGCATGCTTCTTGCCTTTTCCATCAGCGTTCTGTTCATTATTTCTACAAATCCATTTTGCTAAGGTGTTTATGGAGTAGTCTTCTTCCATGCTATACCACACTTCTTACAGAACTCTTCAAGTTCCTTCTTGCAGAACTCCCCACCATTATCTGTTCTCAACACCTTTATCTTCTTCTCTGTATTGTTTTCCACCAGAGCCTTAAGTTATTTAAATTTGTCAAAGACTTCAGATTTCTTTCTCAAGAAATATATCCATGTATTCCTTGGGAAGTAATATATGAATGAAACATAATACACAGACTTACCCAGTGATGGAACTGACGCAGGTCCAAACACATCACTTTGCACAAGCTCTAATATCTTGTTCGCCCTCTTAGCACGAGAAGGAAAACTCACTACTTCCCATATACAAAATGTTCACAGAAATTGAAATCCAGAGAGATATTAGACATACCTTCTACCATACCATTTCCATGTAGTATCTGAAGGCCCTACTCTCCAATATGTCCAAGCCTTTGATGCCATAGCATGGTCTTTTCTCTAGAGACCGCTTTGCTTTCTGCTTCACTTTCGGGAACCACAGAACTATTGCACCCATCAATAACAGTGTTGCCCTGAAGCTTGTACAGAGTTGCAATCCAAACTCCTCACATTAATACCAGTGCTCCCTGAACCATCTTACAGGTATCTTTCTCAAACACTGTTTTTACATCTACATCATCCATATTTCTTACAGAAATCAGATTTCTGGCCAATGTAGGAATGTGCAGAATACCAGGAATGTTCTAATCCTTCCACCTTGTAGCTTCAGCTTGACGTTTCCACGTCCGACAATTCTGGCCTTCCTATCATCACCTAAGAATACATCACCGCCATCATATTTCTCATACTCGCAGAACCACTCCCTATGGGGAGTAAAGTGAAAGGATGCACCCGAGTCAATCAAACATGACTCGTGATCTACATGTGTATTTGAAGAAGAAGCCAAATACACATCCCCACCTTCATCCGAGGTGTTTTTTGCCTCTACAGAAGGAGCATCATCATATCCCTTTCCTTTCTCGGGAGCTTTAGATCTGCAGTCCTTTTTGTAGTGCCCTTCCTTTCCACATTTCTAGCACACCTTTACAAACTTTCCAGGAGATTTAGATCTCCCACTAGAAACCTTATTCTTGTTTCTGTTCTAGGACCTTCCTCATACAGATAAGGCATCTCCATTCTAACCCTCCATATTTATCCATCTCATTTCCTCTGACAACAAGGCTGAGACAATGCCATCAAAATTCAAGGTAGTTGTATTTATACCTATTGCAATAACCAAACTGTCCCACGAGTTTGGTAGAGAACACAAGAAAATGATGCATTTATCTTCATCTAAGATTTTAATATCAACAGATGACAGCTAAGTCACCACAGTATTGAAGGTGTTCATATGCTTTGTCACCGAGTCTCCATCCTTCATCCTCAGGTTATACAACTTTTTCCGCAGGAAAAATTTATTCACCAGAGAATTAGATTGGTACAAAGTCTCAAGTTTGTCCAAAAAATTCTTCGCCGTGGCTAACCTAGATAAATTCAACAATACAAAATCTAAGACACACAATTGTATTGTGCTCTTTGCCTTTTGATCCAACTTCTTCTAGTCTTCCTCTGACATTGTCGTTGGTTTAGTACATGGATCTACCGCAATCCACTGGTCTTTATCCACCAGTAGATCCTCCATCTTGAGCTTCCACAACTCAAAAATCTAAACATTAAATTTCTCCATCTCTATCTTTCCATTGCTCGCTATCTTCTTTCACCGCAAGAATTGATCCCACAGATCTCCCACTAAATAGGGTCTACCTCATGCCTGAGCAAAAAACCCCTCAACAGTAAATGCGTCCCCTTGAAGTCGAAATTGCTCTGATACCAAATATAGGTTTTAACCCTGTACACAAATTATCTACAAACGAATCTTTAAAATAGAAAATAAACAATAGCAAGAGCATAAAACATAAAACAAATAAACAGAAATATTTTCCCCTAGATCCCAAATCGGGATGACCAGCTTGATTTTTCATTATACTCCTTTTAGTGTTACAACACATATATATACATGCCGAAGAATACATAAATCCCAATCCATTAACCCTGGATTAGAACATAACCGTAGTTCCCTTGACCGGATCTACAAAATACCAAGGGCTAAAAACCATCATGCCCCAAAACCATGTGCAAACCCATGCACAAAACCATGGGCGGGTCCGCCCACTAAAAAATAAGGTCCAAATTTTTTTTCCCGAGGGGCTGCCTCAGACCCCGAACAGGGGGGGCTACCGCCCACCCTGTGACCCCCTTGCTGCACATGGCGCAACGTACAAGGGGAACTTTCGCCCCCCCTGTGATCCCCCCACGCGTGACTAGTCATGGAAATAATATAACACATACCCAAAAAATAATGGGAGTGTGTTCAAATTTGATTACTTTCCCTAAACGAAGCTAAACCTCATTAAGTCCGATAGGAGTAATAAGATAATTTTTTAGGGTAACCAAATCATCCATGCTCTGCCCTGCCTTATTATTTGGATTAGGGTTAGGTTGTATAGGTAATTGGGGTTGGAAAAAAGGTGTAGGATTCTGAATAGAAGGTAGTTGACACTACTTCTATTGCATTGGTATTGAAGGGGGCACTGGACCTTGGCCATTTCCTCTCTTGTTCTAACCCCAAGGATTGAATTGTGATGGAGAATATTTCATTGGTGGAGGAGATGGCCACTGGTTCTATGGTGAAGGAAATTGTGTTGAGGAAGGAGTAGGATACTGCCATGGGTATTGCTGAATGTTATAAATATTATTCCAAGGATAAAAAGAAGAAAAATATAAAGGCATACATGTAGGTCACGACTGCCATGGTCTCTTTGATCCGATAAAATAAGAAGATTGAACATCCTCGCTTGATTCTTGGAGTACCACCTTAAGTATGGGAAACTCAGGACACTGATTTGTAGAGTGTGTCAACTCATAGATGTTGCACAAGCTGACACTATTTAGTCTGCATTATCTTTCCAAACGTTTCTTTTGCATCGGGGACATAATATTGCTAAGGCTGCTTCAGCTTCTACTTGTACCTTCTTGACTTGTACCATAGTGATTTGGGCAGAGAGAGTGCTAAGGAGATCAATTTTAAAATCCTTGAATAAGTTCTCGATCTCTGCATTGGTTACGCCTCCACTTGTGGACTTCTGTATTCGAAGTGAAGGGTCCCGAACTAAAACTTTCCCCTTGACCAATCCTCTTGAGCTACGTACGCAAAGCTTCATTATCTCATCAAAAGTTTCTTGCGATATGTCTCCTTTTCCTATTATGTTTAGATGTTCTAGAAAATCATCTCTTAAACCTCTTAAGAATATTGGCTTTAGAATCTCTGGATCCAAGTTACTAAACTTAGACCTTTGTAAATTGTAGTGGAATTGCTCTAGATAGTCTTCCAGGCTTTCCTCCTCCTTCTGTGCAATTCTGAAAATTTAGTCCTTCAAATCCCTGGTTCGACAGTAGTCCTAATACTTAAAGAGGAAGGCTTCTCTCATATAATTCCATGTTCGAATTGTGATAGCACCCAATCTCATGAACCATCTTAATGATGCTCGTTTCAGAGTAGCAGGGAATAATTTCAGCTTCTGGGCATCTGAAGTATAGTCATAACCACTACACAGCACATCGAATTTGAACAGAAAGGTATCAGGATCTTCAACAGCCATCCCTTGAAAGGATAGTAGGGATGATAAAGGGATGTTCTTCATATGAGACTTGTCCCGTGTTACTACTATTGGGAATTCAAAAGTAACAGAGCTATATGGTTTGACATTCTCATCCCCCATGGATGATTCTTTCTGATAGGATGAACTAGCCTCGGAGTGCACTAGAGATTGATAAATAGAAGGATCAAGTTGCTCTAGGATCAATTGTTTAACAACACTACAATCGTCCAATTGATGATCAACTGACTGTTGTTCCTCAGGTTCTTCATGATCCCCACTGGTCTCTCAGTGTCCTTCAATTTTCAGATCCTGATCAATAATTCTCCACTGCCGTTTTGAATCTGGATTTTTGATATTAGGAGCGAATATATTGTTCAAAGGATGGTGAGGTCTAGCCATAGAAGACACCGATGGTCCAAGCCTTGATATGGTATCTATTTTCTATGGTCTTGTCTTCCTATTATCTTTGTATGATGTGTATTGTTCCTTTTCTACCCTTAAAATCAAATCTCCAAAGATTTTTTTCCTTCCCAAATCTGCGCTCTTCTTTTCCTTCTTACAACCCATTGTTTTGCAGGTAAATCCTCTCTGCAGACAGAGACGATCCCTCTAGCCCTAGGGTGGGTTTACAAAAAAGGGACATGCTAAAGTGTTTCTTCCTAGTTAATGAATGAACAAGAGACATGGTAGATTGACCTAGCTAGAATCCAACGCTGTTGTCATTGTTGAAAGAGTAGTAGCCTCTTGCTCCTGCCTTGGAAAATCACAATCTATTCACCGTTACGCTTGGATATTTGCACATAGAATAAGAAAAAAGAACAAGATAAAAAATAATGGTTTCACTCATAACTATTAGCCACTCAAAGAGGGCTAAAAATATCGCATTAAACAAACATCATAACACAATAGTGGAACCAAATAGTAATAATGTATATAAATAAGTAGAAGGAAGAGGCACAATCGATGCTTTGATGTTGCAGTCTCCTATAGCGGGGTTCAACCGAAGCACGCATCAATACTTGTCGAGGGATTCAAATGGGATGAGGGCATGGACTTGAGCTCTCTCGATGAAGTTCCTCTTTGCTCTATCTCTTTATCAATGCAACTCCTCAATCTATATTTAATTATTCAACTAAAATATCAATCCTCCAAGTTCAGCTAGTTGATGAGAAGAGATATAGTTTCTTTTATAAAGGAAAAGGAGGAGGTTGGGATGCCTACAAAGGTGGGAGGGAGTCCTATCCTTTAGGAGTGTTCCAAGGGAGGTGGAAACTACTAACTAAAGGAGGGAGTCTATGGTTGTTTTAGTTCAACCACTCCTAATGACTCATCCTCGAGGTGGTTGGAATGGAACCTCTGCCTCTATTTTTAAAAACATTCCATAAACAGCTTAGCGCAGGCGCTTAACTGGGATATAGCGCCAACTGGCACGGGCTTAGTGTTAATTTTCCAACCACCTCGAGGATGAGTCCTTGGGAGTGGTTGAAATGAAACAACCATGGAATCCATCCTTTAGTTAGTAGTTTCCATCTCCCTTGGAAATATCCTAAAGGATAGGACTCCCTCCCACCTTTTTGGGGATCCAAACCTCCTCATTTTCCTCTATAAAAGAAACTATCTCTCTTCTCATCAACTAGCTGAACTTGGAGGATTGATACTATAGCTGAATAATTAAGCATAGATTGAATAGTTGCATTATGAAAGAGATAGAGAAAAGAGGAACTTTGTTGAGAGAGCTTGAGTCCATGCCCTCATCTCGTCTAAATACCTTGACAAGTATTGAGACGCGCTTCAGCTGAACCTCGTTGGAGGAGATTGCGACGTCCAAGCATCGGTTGTACCTCTTCCTTCTACTTATATATATACATGACTATTGTTTGGTTCCACTATTATGTTATGATGTTTGTTTAATGCGATATTTTTAGCCCTCTTTGACTGGCTAATAATTATGAGTGAAACCATTGTGTTGTATGTTTTTCTTGTTTCTTGTTCTATGTGCAAGTATCCAAGAGTAACGACGAGCAAATTGTGATTTTCCAAGGCAGGAGTGAGAGGCTACTATTATTTCGACAACGACGATAGCATTGGATTCCGGGTAGGTCAATCTATCAGGTATTTTGTTCATTCATTAACTAGGAAGCAAAATTTTAGCATGTCCCTTTGTTTCTAGACCCACCCTAGAGCTAGAGGGATCGTCTTTGTCAGTAGAGAGGATTTACCTGCAGAACAAATTGGCGACTCCACTAGAGACACGGTAGATTGACCTACCTGGAATCCAATGTTATTTTTGTTGTCGAAGGAGTAGTAGACTCTCGCTCCTGCCTCAGTAAATCACAATCCGTTCACCGTTATGCTCGGATAACTGCACATAAAACAAGAAACAAGAACAACATACAACATAATGGTTTCACTCATAACTATTATCCAGTCAATTAGGGATAAACATATCTGATTAAACAAACATCATAACACAATAGTGGAACCAAACAGTAGTCATGTATATAAATAAGTAGAAGGAAGAGGTACAACCGATGCTTTGACATCGCAGTCTCCTCTAGCGGGGTTCAGCCGAAGTGCATCTTAGTACTTGTCAAGGGATAAAATGAGATGAGGGCACCGACTCGAGCTCTCTTGAAAAATTTCCTCCTCGCTCTATCTCTTTCTCAATGCAAATATTCCACCTATGCTTAATTATTCAACTATAGTATCAATTCTCCAAGTTCAGCTAGTTGATGAGAAGAGAGATAATTTCTTTTATAGAGGAAAAGGAGGAGGTTGGGATCCCTACAAAGGTGGGAGGGAGTCCTAGCCTTTAGGAGAGTTCCAAGGGAGGTGGAAACTACTAACTAAAGGAGGGAGTCCGTGGTTGTTTCATTTCAACCACTCCCAATGACTCATCCTCGAGGTGGTTGGAATGGAACCTCTGCCTCTATTTTTAAAAAACATTCCATAAACAGCTTGGTGTGGGTGCTTAACTAGGATAGAGCGCCAACTGGCGTAGGCTCAGTGTTAATTTTCCATCACAGCGCGGGAGTGTATCTGGCTACTCGCGCCAAGGCAAAAACCAGGGTTTTTATAGTCCTGTTCAGGGAATTTTCAACAAGAGGAATATTTCTCTCATGTAAAGGGATGCAATGATGGTCTTTGCAAGGCATGACACTTCTTATTAGTCATAGACACGACCCTACAATGTGTGATTTGGGGATTTTAGGGACAATGAAAAAATTATTTGTACCAGACGGCCCCTAAAGCTTGAGGTCCGAGGGAGAGGGAGGGGAGAAATGCTTTATGAGAACGCGTTCGAACCAAACACCACTGTCGAAAAAATTTCAATTAAAAATACAACTGATATCTATGATACATGAACATGTGGCATGGGTGCAACCATCCATAAT
The DNA here is from genome assembly GCA_034641835.2 of Pinus albicaulis. Classification (NCBI taxonomy): domain Eukaryota; kingdom Viridiplantae; phylum Streptophyta; class Pinopsida; order Pinales; family Pinaceae; genus Pinus; species Pinus albicaulis. Next base: position 55,444 of record JAXQQM020072991.1, on the reverse strand, counting down.
AGAGTACAATAAAACTGAGATTCGAGGTATGGACACAACCATCCAGCAGTAAGGATAAACAAATAGACTCAGGTATGGTCACAACCATCCAATCAAGAGTCATGTAATAAGTCATGATAGTCCACAAAAATTCGCAGCGTGGATTTTATCAGAAAAAACTCAGGGTCTTGCGCTCCATCTCGACTTGAACAAGTATAATTTCAAGCATGCAAATGTATGAGCTAAAGTCAAACATGGAAGAAAATCATCTGATTACCAGCCAATGATGAAAACCGTTAACAGATGCGAGAGAAACCACTAATGATGACGATGGCCCTCAAGGTACAAAAGGTACAATCTACAGAATTTGAATAGTGATATGAATTCAAACACCTGCAGAATCATCCGATTGAAGGCCAATGATGTGAACCTTGCGTTGAATGCGAAAAACCTGCCATTGAGGCTCGCAGGCTCCAAGGTACCAGAAGGGAGTCTCTAAATCAAATTTCTGAATAATGAGCAGAAGTCGACAAAAGTGACCTGGTCGAAGGAGGGCCATAAATTTTCCCACATCATCAACATGAGACAGAGGAATATGATGAAAGTGAATCAAGACTAATAGGGAATCAGAGGAAGGTTGACAACTGCAAAGGAAAACTTCTCTTGAACATATCAGTGACACGACACTGGATTTGGCAGTATTTTACATCAAGGGATCTGAGGTCATGATGATGTGGAAGAGAGCAAATGAGAGGTCAAAAGAGATTACCCAAACCCATGAAGGCAAAAAATGATGAAATGAGATGTCCCCAACCCGACACGAATGCAAACAAGTGTCATGTTCAATATTGAAATACTGGAAACATAACTAAAACTGGGTTCCATTTTCCCCCACCATTTCTGGCGAGTATCCCAATTATTTTTAAAACAAGCTTAAAGGGGATAGCAGATGCTTGTACTATAATTTTTTCCTTCGGAAAAATCCAACCTAGTACATTTTACGAGCCCTAGGAAGGAGGAAATCGAGTAATGTCATGGTGACGAAATCCGATGTCATCAAAGTTTAACGAGTCTGACAAAGGGAGAACTCGACATCTTTTCATGTTTAGAGTGTTTGAAAAGAAGGCGGAAAAGAAAACTCTAGTAGTCCCTTTTCGTAGGTAGTCTCACAAATTCGAAAAGGTAGAAAACTGTGTCTGAGAGAACCTCTTAGTCGCGATAGGCTAAGGTATTTATTTTTCATAAATAATCCATCCCAGCCCGAAAAATGGTTAAACGTATACTGGGTAGATATCGTTTCACAACCATTTAACGAGTTCAAAATGACAAGAATCTCGGAAATATTTTCAATCTTAGAGAGTTAGAAAAGAGGTGAAAGATGACTCCAGTAATGAATTTTTCTTGTTTTTACCGAGTCCGAAAAAGTATAAAATATAACTCGTTACTTCATCACTGTTTTGTGAAAACCTACTACTACACAAGAGACATGTGTAAAACCCATTATTCAAAATAATATAATAAAATAATCGAAAAATATGTCTTAAAACCTAATTAGGGTTGTGAAAAAGTTACAAAAAACCAAAAATGGTAAAAATAATTACTTTTCACTTTTTACCTCTTGTGAATCAATAGTTACCCATTTATCACTGTGATTTTGCGGTGACGATAGCGGACGATATGACAGTCCAATCTCGATTCTGTCAGTTCTAGGTAAGAGCTGACACCTTTCCCTTCATTTTGAGTCATTCCTTTCTACCTACAATTTCCAGTTTCAAATTCTAGAGGAGAAAATGTGAAAAATAGGGCACGACGGTTGGCGCGGGTTTCGGGCACGGAGTCGCCCCAACCGCCCTATTTTATACACTAGGGCATGCCCATTGGCATGACTTCTTGGGAAAAAATTGTGCCAACGGAATAAACCATTTTTATGTCAAAAATCCCAAGTGATAGACCAAATTTTCACAAATTTTGATGTTCGCATTAGGCTAATAATGTCCATGTAACAATCTTTGCAGGTATAAAGCAGAAAAATGGTCATAGAATGGAAAGAACACGAACATAGAAAAGAAGATGAGCTTGCCATGGAAAACGAGAAAGTCATGGAAGCTCTCAGAAACTGTGGACTGAAAAAGTTCTTCCTAACACCATGCCTTCGAGCTCAACCGAAGCTATTACAGTATCTGGTTAGCATATGGGACGAAAATCAGGAAAAGTTCATCCTTCGAGATTAGGAACTTGAGATTGAAGTCTCCGACGTCTATTTTATCACAATATTATCGTGGAGGGGAGCAGCACCAATCCCTGGCACCCGGCCGTGCATGGAGAACATGACCATGGTGATGGATAGGGTATGTCCAGGGGCATGGAAGGGATCAGCCAGTGGGAAATTTGATATCCAAACTATCCCAGACTTGACACTAAAAGTAGTGTTACATACCATCACACGAGCTACGAGATCACAAGCACCACATGAAGCAACAAAGACACAGTTGCTTCTTTTTGTAGACTGCTTGTCACCAATCATCTACAACTAGGCAGAGGCTGTGACAATAAACATGAAACGCTAGCTAAAAAAATGCAAGAAGGGAAAATTGAAGCAATTCTGTTATGGGTCCATTCTAGTATTGTTCTTCTTGGAACGACTACCAATATTTCAGCGGTAGGAGGTCATAGTTTTGACACCACCAGCGAGAGAACCACAGATGGTCCGATGGGCAGCTCTGATGCTAAGGGCAGGGGGTGGTCAACAGATATCCTGGAGGCCGTAATTTTTTGATTGGCTTCGCTGACAATTGATTGTCGTGGAGGACTGGCCCTCCTCCGGTACATATTTCACTGATGATCTAGACCTCCCACTCCCAGAGGGAGAGGATTGGGATGAAGATTTGGGTGAGACTCATTTTTTAATTTTCATGAGTATTATAAATTTTTTTTTTTACTTATGCATGCTCTGACATTAAATCCATGTGTTTGCAGATGTTGGCCCAGAGAGACCCGCTGGCATGTCACCGATAGCGAGGCGAATCCCTCACGATTTCGACCCTCAAGGTGAGGGCAGCAAGGAAGACAAGATTGTGTGCAATCTGGAGGGAATCACACGCGGAGTCTTAGATTATGCAAGATTTGACGGCGTTCCTCGCTCCTATCAGAGGCATACCGTAGGGGTGCCTAGCCGAATTCACCGCTTACTGAGGCAGCTTGTACGGACAGTGACATGCTACCATGAGAATCATGCTGATTAGGCACCTAGGTTTTATCTGAAAATTTTGAGAGACATGATCTCTCAGGATGTAACAGAAACACGCATATTTTTTGAAGTTATGATGTACACTGATGCAAACATTTGATATATCTATATATATATATATATATATATATATATATATATATATATATATGTATATATTTCCTACATGGATATTTTACATATGGTGACGTCTTTACAAATTACGGAAATGTGTATCTAATACAATGTTAGCCACTGTATCAGTTAATGTATTCATTCATCTAGGAATATGTTGATATGTGATGAAATCAAAATGTCTTTCCAACAAACGAATATGCAAATACAATCTCAGAATGTGCATATTTCTAACTGAATAATGACCATTGAGTTGCAGAACGACAAGCTGTGAATCTAGATTTACAAGCAATGCACGTATGTTGAGGTTGATTGCCTCGGTTAATAGTTCAATGACATCACCATATTCAGCGACATTGTTTGTAGTGCGTCCTAGACAAATACCTTGCAGATCTATCAACTCACCAGCAGGATCATAAATTACCCAGGCTACTGAAGACAAATTCCTGGTACTGTGGGAAGCACCATCTGCGAAACCGACATAAGGGGTAATAGACATCTGCACAATAAGCAAGACCCAATATGCAAGAAAACGCTCACAAAGCACACCAAACCGAAAACATGTACAAAGCTGAAAACAATACCTATGTACACCAATTACACATGAATGCCTCACGCATAATATTTTTTGAGATACAACCCATTTCTGGGTTGTTCAAGAGGATGACCTTCGTAATCTATGAGTTCATAGGCCCCATTCTGCAATACACACTTAACGATGTAGGGCCCATGCCACATGGGTTGAAATTTTCCTGTCCCCAGCTTGTCATGAGCTTGGTCGTACAGGAGGATGAGATCTCCTTCAGTGAAGGAACGAGGGGAAACTGACTGGTCAAAATGAGCTTTGATCCACTTTTTCTGTGCCTTGATCACTAAAGCTGCAAAGTGGCGAGTTTCATCTAGCCTTTCTAAATAAAGGAGACTCTCTTCTTCTGGCGAAGTATTTGGCAATAATTCAACATCTAACATGAGCAAATTTATTTCACATTCAATCAAAAGCGTAGCTTCGAAACCATAAACCAAATAGAAAGGAGTAAACCTAGTTGCGTTCTTAACTGAGGTTTGGTATGCCCAAAGAGCCGAAAATAACATGAGATGCCAATTGGATTTGTGGATCCCAATCATACGTTGAAGCATGGTGACACAAATTTTTTTATAGCTTCAACTCGCCATTGGCTTGAGGGTAGTATGGCGTTGAGTCAGTTGCGACGACAGTAATCCGAACCTAGAAGTCAACTCCACCACCATATAATACGAAAATGAGAACCAAGTGATCGGTAACAATGGATTGAGCGACACCAAACCTAGCAATGATGTGATTGAATATGAATTGAGCAACTCGTTTTACCATTGGTGGTAAGTGTATGCATTGCTTCGGCCATTTGGTGAAGTATTCTATGGCTACGATAATATAGGCATGCCCCCGTCGAGTGAGGGTTACATGCCATAAAATCGATGCCCCACTTTGTAAAGGGACCAACAATAATGACAGGGTGAAGAGGAATAGGTGGCACACACATCTTGCATCGGTAACCGCAATTTTCTTACATGTTCGACTTTAGCTCATACATTCACATGCTTGAAATTGAACTTGTTCAAAGCTGAGATGGAGCGCAAGACCCCTGGTTTTGTCCGATAAAAATCTAGGCGCGCGCATTTTTGTGGATTATCATGACTTATTACATGACTCTTTTGATTGGATGGTTGTGACCATACCGAGTCTATTTGTCGATCCTTATTATCGTATGGCTATGTCCATATCTCGATCTCAGTTTTATCGTACTCTATTATGGATGGCTACGCCCATGCCACATGTTCATGTATCACGTACACGCTTATATTTAGACCGCAGTTTTTCCGATGTCAGCTTTTTGGTTTGAACGTGTTCCCTATAAAGCATTTCGCCCTCCCTCTCCTCGTACGTCATGCTTTAGGGGCATATGTTACACAAAATTTTGTCGTTCCCTACAATCCTGAACTCGAAGGTTACTGAGGGTCATTTCATGACTAATAAGAAGTGTTATGCTTTGCAAAGACCATCATTGCATCCTTACATGAGAGAAATATTCCTCCTATTGGATGTGGGCTCTCACAGATCGCAAAACCTCGTTGACAAAATGTCAGGTAACACCCATCTTTCTTGTAGTTAGTGGAGTGGGGGTGTTTGTAGATGTTTATGTTGTCCTACCGGCACACACATGGGCCCTTAAGGATTATCAATTCATCCCATAAGTTCTTCACTTTCTATAGTAGTGGAGCCCGCTCAAGATTGTTAGAGCGATGCGCAAAGTTCTACCCTCTGCCCATCGCCCAACAAATCGTATAGTCAAGGCACCTTACAAAAAACACCCAAAATTTAATTCCTAACCTACACTAGGTGGGGCCCACAGGATTTTTTTAGGTGTATGTCTATTTTAGAATGTTGAGAAAATTCTATTTATAGTGGGAGTCTATTTATAGATGGTTGAGAAAATTTTGTTTATAGATCACATGTCTAAAAATAGAATGCATGTCGATTATTGTTATCTCTTAATAGTAATTAGACAATAAATAATAATCTATTCTTCAAGAACTTGATTTCGCTTAACCGATGTGGAAAACCGCCTGAATGTAGAAATTTTGAGTTCTAAGGTTTGTTGGTGGGACATGCAAGTGGACTTAGTTATAACCGAGTGATTCGAAGTTGTAACAGTAGTTGGATGTGTAGTTATGTGAGTTATAAATTAGTTTAACTCAATTAAGTGAGTTAAACTCTGTTTGTGCTAGTTGTAACTAGTTATAACGAAAGATACACTATGAGAGATCAATGAATCAATTATTTAATTAATTCACAAGTAGTGGTCTTACATGCAATCGAAGAAATACTATTGTTAACTACATGCATGTCGCATCTAGTGGAGACCCGCCTGAGAGGCAGTGAAAGGGACAGTTTGAATATTTTTTGTGACATTAGTGGGTGCTCAAATGGTAACCACACACACACATTTTAGATGCCAATGAGGATTGGCGTGTACTCAAGGAAAGGAAAGATTGAATTCATTCAGTGGATTGGGATCAGCAAGGATTGTACAAAGGAGGCAAAAGTCGTCAGAGGGCAAGAGGAAATTGGTGCATGAATATGAAAATTTCTACATGATAGTGTGAGATGATTGTATATTATACTTAGAGCTCTTGGATTAGAGTTTTGTATGAGATTGTTTCATGATCCATGATATATACATAATATATTATAGTGGGGTTTTTGGCTTTATGCTTTCCTAGTAAAAAAATCAGTGTTATGTGTGATTGATCTTCCTTCTTGTGTTTGCAATTGGCGATTAAATTTCCGCAAAGATTTAAGTAGAACAATTCTGTATTTAACAATGGAATTCAATTGTTAGATTAGGAGAATCTAGACAATACATAATTGCATTAAAATTTCTACTTGGTATCGGAGAAAATAAGATTTCAAAATTGAAGAAGTAGCTAAGTTTTTTGGTGGAAACAATTCGAATTTGCTGCAAGAATTTCTTGGTGCGACAGTTGAGTAAACATTGGAATGGCTTTCAATGGTTTGGTGGCTAGAGTATGCACTCAAGGGAAGCTTGGACTACATTGCATGGAATGAAAAATGGAGGCGGTGCTTGAAGATAATGGCTTTAAGGAATTCATTGATAGTGATGTTCCTAAGCCCACTTCGACAACATCGCACTACTTGACGCATGACAAAAGAAAGTAGCAAAGACAAGAATAATTTTGTTGGAAGGTGTGTGAGACCATATTGTCTCAAGCCTTCGTGAAAGCCACTCCATTCACTATGTGGAAGTATTTGATGCGTATCTTTTCCAAAGCAACAATGAAAATAGGAAGTTGGCATTGAAGGATAAACTCGTAAAAAGATCAAGATGGAGAAGGGCGACAATATTCCTAAGTATCTCACAAAGTTTTTCCAATGTCGGGATGAACTAGGGAGTGTGGGGAACATGGTTTTTGATGATAATTTGGTGAGCTTGGCTCTCTTGGGACTTCCTAAGAGTTGGCACAATTATCAAGACTCGTCAATGGACGAGAAAAACTTCGGATTGGGAATGACTCCGTGGTTGGATCTAGTGTAGGAGGAGTTCAGGCGAAACACCATAGATGGCTCTTCATCAAAGCATGATGGTGAAGAGGATTGTGCTTTGGCTACCAAGGAAAGGAAATGGAAGGGGAAGAAATTCCACTCAAAATCCGAGGCTAAAGGCAAGAAGCTGGATTTGTCCAAAGTGAAGTGTTTTCACTGTCACGAACATGGGCATCTCGCGACTAACTCCGGCCTACGTAAAAAGAAGAACAAGAAGGTCGTTGAGCGTATCCGGTGAGGCCTCGCCTCGCAATTTGAACTTTATTTCTTGATCACATGCTTGGTTCAAGCGCAATGGTATTGGTGTGGTATCTTGATATTGTCAAGCCCATTCACATGATGGGAGATACAAGTAGATTTTCAAAGGATTTGGAGGAGAAAGATCTCCAAATTCTTATAGATATGTACACAGATGGATGATACGGTGATTGACATTGGTACCATTATTTTTGATAGGGAGTTAGGTAAACCATTTCTTTTGAAAGACATTATGCATGTTCTAGGTTTGAGGAAAAACTTGGTCTCAGTCGCGATGTTGGAGGACAGAGGCTATGACATTTTTTTCAGCGATGGAAAATATTTCCTGTGACATAAAAAAATGGGTCAAGCCAAGAGGATAGGGATTCGAGTCAAGAATCTCTACAAGCTAGAGGTAGAAGCCTACGCTACAATGATGGGCAAGGCAGAAAAATTGGTGCGCTGGGGTGAGAGCGAGTTATGGCACAGGCGATTGGGCCATCTTCATCATGTAGCTTTGAAATTTATGCGACAAATATCTACTAGACTTCCAATGGGAACACTTGCTCGGGCTAGGATCGCTGCAAGTGTTTCACCATGGGGAAGTATGCAAAATCCACATTTGTTAGGTCCCTATATTACTAGTATAGTCCCTTATTATTGTTAGTGTAACCCCCTTATTGTTATTATTGTACCCTTGTAACCCCCATTTTGTTATTATTGTGCCCTTAAATTATTATTGTTAGGTCGTGGGCCTAGGATTACATCGGTGGGCCCACTAGGATTACATTATGGCCCCATGGACTCCTATATATAGAAAGGAGGTTTTGTAAATTGTATCATCCAAGAATTGCTTCATTTATGTAATGTATTGGAGGTTTCCCCCTCGAAGTGGCTTATTTCTAATATGCTGATATCTTTTCTTCTATTTTTGGAGCTGGTTACACAACATTTGGTATCGTAGGCTTCTCGATTCCCGGGTCATATTGCTCCAAACATGTCATCGTGGAATTTTCGCTATAACTTTGTTTCTACGAAGTTTTAGAAGCTGAAATTTAGGATCGGAAGCTGAAATCCCGAGGAATATTGTCTAAAAATTTCGCAGCTTGGTTCGCAATATTTTCTGCAGATATCATCTGTGGAATTTAGGTCTTTTTTCAAGCTCCTAAACAGTCATCGTGGCATTTTCACTATAAAATTTTCTACGAAGGTTCATAATCTGAAATTTGTATGGTGCGAAGCTGAAATCCCGAGGAAATGCGTCAAAAAATTTCAGCTTGTCTGCAATATTTTTGGAGATATGATCTGTGGAAGGTAGTGCTTTTTCAGGCTCCTGAATTTCATCTCAAAGAGGTGATCGTTGGAAAAGTTCAATAACTCTCTCTCTGGGTAGTGGATTTGAGTGCCGTAAAAAGTGGTCGAAAGTACATGGACTTTAGTTTCTTGGCTATCAATTTTAGAGACAAAGGACGAAACAAAGACACGTGGCAAGTCCTACAAGTTTGCTCTATCGAACCAGTCCAGAATTAGGGTCATGGTGGGAGATTGGACACAACTTTGTCTTGGGGAATCCAAATTAGATCAGACCTATGGCATTTGAAAGAAGCTTTAGAGGGCCACTGGCAGGGCTTAATTTCAGATATTGAAGATTTTTAATTACAGATATAATTCAATTTCAATATCGAGATCCTCAAAGAAAGTAAAAGTGTGTATTTTTTTTCCGAATTGCATAAGTCTCTGCTTTTGAAGAATCAAGTTGAATTGATTCCAAGGGAATATTTTAGAATAGGTATCAATATTGATTCTAAAATGGTGCCTAAAAAGAATTCAACACCCATTAAGCCTTCGAAGGCTCTACCATGACTCATGAAGATGAAGAATTGCAACATGATCTATCAAAATTACAAGAGTAAGTGCAACAAAATTCACTCTCGCAAAGAGCAATAAAAAATGAAATGGAAGTTTTGAAGAAAGGCGTGGAAGTGAAGATGGACGGTTTGAAGAAAGGCATGGAAGCTAATATAGATGGCGTGGAAGTGAAGATGGACGGTTTGAAGAAAGGCATGGAAGCTAAGATAGATGATCTAAAATCAAACATCGAAGATTTGACAAAGTTGATACAAGAAATGTTTCCTAATGGTGAAAAGATAGTAGAAGAACTCATGATGAGAACAAAATAAATGTTAATCGTGATTTTACAAATCCTAATGTTGGCAGAAGAACCACCATATTCCAAAAATGGATATGAGGAAGTTTGATGGAAAGGATCCCGTAACATGGATACTACAACATGGAGCAATATTTTGATCTCCATAATGTGCAAAACACACAAAAGGTACGCATTGCAACTTTACATTTAGAACAAAATACATTTGTATGGTATCGATGGTTTTGTTCCCGTAAAAAAAATCATACTTACTTGGTCAATTTTTACGGAGGAAATGATAGTACATTATGAGGATGCAAAGAACAACACCTTCTTTAGCCAATTGATAAATCTCAAACAAAAAAGGGTTTAGTGGGGCAACACATTGAGGACTTCCAAAAATTCGAATATAAGGGTAAATCGATATTCCGTAGAACACAGGATTGATCTCTTCATAGGCACTTTAAAGGATAACATTCAACATGAAGTTCGCGTTCGGAACTTGATTCATTGGAGAAGGCATTCAAAGTTGGCAAGAAAAGGAATGTAAAATTATGGCAACAAGGAAGCCTACCACTCAATTCTATAAAGAAGGAAGTGTGTCACTATATTTCCACAACCTACAAGGTTGACACCACAAAAATTGGAGGAAAAAAGAGAAAAAGGGCTTTGCTACGCTTGTGATAGCAACACACTAAAGGTCATAAGGGGTGTCGAGAAGAAATTATTTTACACAGATTGTGAAGAGGAAGAAGAAAAGGAACAAGAAGAGGATATACACCAGGAACCAACCTCTTAAGAGGAAGAAAATGAATCCGACCATATCGTGTAATGCAATCGCGTAAATTACCACTCCTCAACTCTCAAGATAAAAAGGACAAATCAAGAAGAAAAAGGTAATAGTGTTGATTGATTCAGGTAGCACCCATAATTTTATTCATTGTAAGGTAGCCAAGTAATTAAATTGTTTCCTATACCCAACACCAAAATGTCAAGTGATGGTTGCAAATGGAGGAACTATAAATTGCTCTAGAAAATGCCATAATATCAAGCTAACCATGGGGGAATATGTGTTGACTAGTCCAATGCTTTCCATTCCTATGGGAGGTGTTGATGTTGTACTAGGAGTACAATGGTTACAATCCGGTAGCTTTTAATTTTCAAGAACTTTTTCTGAAATTTTTTTCAAGGAAAAGGAAGTCGAATTCACGGGTATCAAGGGAAGACGAGAAGGATAATAAGCTCTAATGTCATGAAAAAGCTTCTAAATAAAGAACGAGGCGTAATTGCACAATTATGTCTACTTCAGAAGTTCCGACATCAAAATCATCTATTTCCGCATCTCCAACAAGTCTTGGACAATCATTCCAAGGTATTTGAAACTCCCAAAGGACTCCCACCTATTCCTGATCATGATCATGCTATTCATTTGATTCCAGGAAGTGTTCCTCCAAACATCGGCCTTATAGATATCCTTACTTCCAAAAGAGCGAAATTGAACGTATGATTGCGTAAATGTTAGAGGCGGTATAATTCAACCTAGTCAAAGTTCTTTCTCTCGCTCCCGTAGTATTGGTACACAAGAAGGATGGATCATGGTGAATGTGTTCGGATTATAGGGAGCTTAATAAGCTCACCATTAAAGATACCCCATTCCCGTGATCGATGAATTATCGGATGAATTACATGGAGCAATTTATTTTACCAAGTTGGATCTTCATTCAGATATCATCAAATTAGAATGAAGACCTAAGAGATTCCAAAAACAACATTTCGAACTCATGAGGGTCATTATGAATTTTTAGTCATGCCTTTGGCCTTACCAATGCACCTTCTAAATTTCAAGGGTTGATGAATTCCATTGCAAACCCTTCCTTAGAAAATTCAGGCTAGTATTTTTTGATGATATACTAATCTACAAATGTGTCTTGAAATGATCATGTTGAACATGTTGATAGGGTGCTCAACCATTGGCAGAGAAACAATTATATGCAAAAACATCCAAATGTTTCTTTGGAGTACAAGAGGTGGAATATATGGTTCATATTATATCTCACGAGGGTGTTAAAGTAGATCCTAACAAAATTAAAGCCATTAAGGAATGGAAAGTCCCCAAGACAATAAAGCAAGCTAAGTAGATTTCTCTTTGACACAGTTATTATCACAAGTTTTTTAAGAATTATGGGAGAATAGCAAAGACTCCTCTAACAACATTATCGAAGAAAGATGCATTTTCATGGACTCCCGAAGAAACTAAGGCCTTTGAACATCTTAAAGAGGCAATGTGCCTAGCACCGGTCTTAGTTACGCCGTACTTCACAAAAACCTTTATTGTGGAATGATGCCTCAAGAAATGGAATTGGTGCGCTTAATGTAGGAAGGAAGACCCATTTCTTTTCGAAAGTCGTCCAATCAAAGGAAAGTATTTACAGAACCTATTTATGAGAAGGAAATGTTAGCAATACCGCATTCACTAAAGAAATGGCGAACTTACCTAATGGGAAGACACTTCAAGGTAAAAAATGATCATGATAGTCTTAAAAACTTTTTGGAACAAAGACTATCTTCGAAGAGAAAGCAAAAATGGGTCACAAAGATGTTGGGTTATGACTTTGAAATAATCTACAAAAAGGAAAGCTTAATGTTGTTGCGTATGCACTCTCAAGAAAGAATGAAGAGGTGGAAGCATTGCTTTGTGCCATTTCTATTATCCAACCGTGACGGATAACCGAAGCAAGAGATGAATGGAAGAAGGACAAAGATGTATGGACACCATGCAAAAAGTTGCATCAAGATCCTAGTACATCCTCGATACATTTAGTTGGAAAAATGATTCCTTATGGTACAAAGATCGCTTATATCTTTGTAATAATTCCCAACCGTTGGGAAAAATACCGAGAGGGGGGTGAATCCGCATTTAGGGCATACTAAAATTTTTTCACTTTTTCTTACTTCTAAAACCCATACGCTACTTTCCTGATACATACCCGCGTATATACGCGGATACCCTTTATGAAACTCGCGTATACACAGAGATCTAATTATTCCATTAATTCTACACTTATATCATTCCATCATTCATTCATCAGATATTCAATAAACAATAAACATGTGCAGTAAGAACAGAATAAACCATCACACATAAGCATCACACATGAACACCAGAATTTTCAGGTGGAAACCCAAGTCGGGAGAAAACCACCACTGCCGTTGCTCAGCCTTCAATATTTTATTATAAAGAAAACATCTTACAACATATGTGCTGGCGCAGCCTCCTACCAGCACGCAGGCACCCACCTGCGCTCGTTTACCAGCCTCTCCTGGAAGGGAGATACAACCCCCTGACTCATTTACCAGCCTCTCCTGGAAGGGAGCTCCGACCCTTGATCTTGTTTACCAGCCTCACCTGGAAGGGAGCTACAACCCCCTGACTAAAGGCTACAACCCTCAGCACCTTTATGGACCACGTTTCATCAATTTTCAGACTGGATCCAACCCACACAATTAAGCTCAAGGAACATTCATCCAACCAACCACTTGTTCTATAGCAGCATAATCAATCTTTGAACAACCCAGATCATCATAGACAGATAGCAGTAACACATCAGAAATAGATATCAGCAAGATAGCAGAACAGATCACAACTTCAGCTTACCCTAGTTGATCATACGTGCTTTTCTTTCACTGATCCTGCGTATATACGCGCCTTCGACCATACAAACCCGCATATACTTCTGTACATATTACAGAACTAATTTCTCTGCCCATACACACTTTCTCTTCAGCAAACCCGCGTATATACGCGCTTCCTCTGCGGCGAACTACCGTATGGTTCTTCAGACATTTAGGTCATTGCAATTCTCCAGAACAAATACATCACACAGATTTTACCCTTTACTTCAGACAGAGGTTCGCCTCATCTCAGATCTAATCATTCCATTAACAGATCTAGCAAGTACAAATACATTTCAGATCTAGATACCCTTCTTCATCATTTTCTTCATTGGTGCATCATGCATTCAGATCTATCATTCAACTATAACCCTTTCCATTTAGATATACTTCAGAGAGAAGTATTCATTCCAGCTCAGACATCTTGCACTCACACCCACCCTTTGCAAAATGAATTTCTTCTCCTTATATAGGTTTACTCATTTTCAATACCATGATCCAAAACCACATTACTTCCGATGGTATTCCTGGATGAGGTCACATAGACGAATCATTACTCAATATAATGGGTCAATACCATGGTGGTTACCCCTGGTTTTTCACTTTATGAGTGCTTTTGCCCATACACGACTTGGCACGTTATTTCCCGCGTGCATACGTGACTTATCCTAGACCAATCCGCGTATGCCTTGAGACATACTCTTTTTATCATAGATCTAGCACATACTGAATTCCTTTCTTCATTACCTTCTGTACTCACTATAGATACATCAGATTTACATCCTTTAACAAGTTCATCAAGACATATTCTATCAAGCACAACTTCATCAATTAGGTTGCCATCATCTTCATCAAGTGGGTTGTCATTCAAGGACAACACTCTATCAAGTGGGTTGCCATCAAGGACAACACTCTGCATCATATTGCCAACAATCTCCCCCTTTGGACTTTATGGCAACCACGATGGTGTTTGATCAATACAACAGATAGATACATTAAGAATACAATGACACCATGTCACTCTCCCCCTTTGACATCAAGGGCAAAGGGCGGATCAAAACCAACACAAGGTTTTTCTCCTCATGTAGAAGGAAGCGTTCTGCAGATCTGATGTACACTGAAGTGACCAAGCTCCCCCTGAGCTCATGCTGAATCTTCAAATATATTTTCAATGAAGTACATGACTCTATGACCTTCCTATCACCAAAGACTCATACTTACATCAAAGATCCAACCAAGTGGATTTACATAAGAGACTCAAATACCCAACCAAGTGGGTTTACACATTTCAACTCAACTACCCAACCAAGTGGGTTTACAAATTTCCATGACTGAATAGTACAAATTTACATCATAGTTCTCATCATGACCTTTTCATCAAATTACAAATATGACTTTTTATGACCACTATCAAAAATACCTCAAGAAAGAGATCACATTTCAGAATCATCATAATGCCAACAATGCATTACATTAAGCAAGGCTAGGGCTCCCCCTGAAAATGTGCATCCAAACATCCTTTCCATATGACCAAGGCTCCTCCTCAGCTTGAACACCTTCAACATCAAGTCACCAGCAACAATCTCTGCATGATCTGTCCTTATCTTTGAATTATAAGACTTTCATCTCAACAATGAATACTCTTCATCAAAAAGCAAACAGGACTCATCCATAATCTTCAACATAAGAAACCATGTATCATTTCATTAGCATGAGTATAACCAGAATAATGCTAGCAGTACAATCATTAGCAGTTAGACTGATGCTCCCCCTGAACCTCTGCTCCTGATCTTCAGCTGTCATCCCAATTCTCTTATTATCAATGCATACACGACTGTGTCTGCTGGAACTCGCATGTATACGCGTCTTTAGTTCACTGAAACCGTGTATGGAAAGTGAATTATAGAAAATTTCACATTCCTTCATCTCTCCCTGAACTTATGCCTCCTGTACCTATCTTCTTCATATCAGATGTACTGTCAGAAACAAATATAACTAGAATAACCAAATAGTACTGAAAAACGCTGACCCCCAACCAAAAATTGTCAGCAATTATCCATACGCGGATGTATGTTAATATACTCACGTATATACACGATTGTGTTTCATAAAAAACGCGTATTCAATTTAATCTTCTGAATTTAAGCAGATTTGTTCTTTTGACTGGCAGAGACTACTCCCAGTTTCTGTCTTAGATACTCGAACGCTTCCCTGGGCAGAGGTTTGGTAAAAATATCAGCAACTTGTTCCTTGGAAGGAACATACTCCAACTTCACCTTTTGTTCAAGCACTTGTTCACGTAGGAAGTGATACTTGATGGGAATGTGCTTGCTCTTCGAATGCATAACAAGATTCTTTGAGATACTGATGGCACTTGTATTATCACACTTAATGGGGACAGGAGGTGTACATTTGATTTGAAAATCTTGCAAGGTTTGCATCATCCAAAGGAGTTGAGTGCAACAAGATGCGACAACCACATATTCTGCTTCTGCTGTAGATAATGCAATAGAATTTTGCTTCTTGCTGAGCCAAGATACCAATCGGGGTCCCATATAGAATGCACCACCACTCGTGCTTTTCCGATCATCAACATTTCCTTCCCAATCTGCATCAGTGTAAGCATGAAGAGTAAGATCAACATTCTTTGGATACCATAGTCCAAAGTAATGTCTGGTCTAGTCCCGGTGAGATAAAGTAGACTTCCTATCATTGATCTGTATTCTGGTTGATTCACCATGGGAGAATCATCATGAGAACTGAGATTGCATCCGGTTATCATTGGTGTACTTACAGGCTTGCATTCTTCCATGCCATACTTCTTCAGAATTTGCTTGAGATATTTTGCTTGTGATAAGAATATACCATCTGTAGTTTGATGTACTTGTAAGCCAAGAAAGAATGTTAGTTCTCCAAGTAAAGACATTTCAAATTCTTGTTGCATAACAGAAGCAAATTTCTGACTCATAGATTCTTCGTTACTCCCAAAAATGATATCATCAACATATACAATCATAATCAATAGTTTATCATTTTCAACTTTTGTGTATAAGTTGCTATCAGCCGACCATTTTGAAAACCCTTGTTGATGAAGATATTTGTCAAGACGATAATACCATGCCCTTGGAGCTTGTTTGAGACCATACAGTGCCTTTTTAAGTCTACAAACAAGGTTTTCATCATTTCCCAAAATGAATCCTTCCAGTTGTTCTATATAAACTTCTTCTTCTAGATCACCATTGAGAAATGTAGATTTAACATCCATTTGATAAACTTTGATTTGTTGAAAACTTGAAAAAGAAAGAAACATTCTTATGGCTTCAAGTCTAGCTACAGGAGCAAAAGTTTCTTCAAATTCTATACCTTCTTGTTGAGTATAACCCTTGAAAACCAGTCTAGCTTTGTTTCTTATAACATCCCCATTCTCATTTAATTTGTTCTTGAATATCCATTTAGTTCCAATGACATTTTTATCATGTGGTCTTGGTACCAATTCCCAAGTGTGATTCTTTTCAATTTGATCAAGCTCTTCATTCATGGCTTGAATCCAACATTCATATTTGCAAGCTTGATTGACATTGTGTGGTTCAATTGTGGATAGAAGTGCCAGATAGCTAGAAGATCCCACAAGAGTCCTCCTTGTTTGTACACCTGATTCCTTGTCTCCCAAAATTTGAGATTCAGGATGATTCTTTTGAACATATCTGGATGGAGCCTTTTTAGATAAATCATCTTCAGGTTCTTCATTGGATCCATTGTCTATATCATTTCTATTTGATGTAGAAGGACAAAAGTCACCATCATCTTCTTCTGTTGTTTGTTTTTCTTCTTTAGGAGCTGTAGGAGACTCATCAATAACAACATCAATACATTCAACAATCTTTCGAAGCCTTTTATTGTAACATTTGTATGCTTTGCTTGTAGATGAGTAACCAAGAAATATCCCTTCATCTAATCTAGGTTCAAACTTGCCAAGCTTTTCATCATTATTTTTGATAAAGCATTTACTTCCAAAAACTCTAAAATGCTTCACAGAGGGAGAATTACCATACCAGAGTTCATAAGGAGTTTTGTCACTATTTACCCGAACATGTGCCTTGTTGAGAATGTTAGTTGCTGTATGTGCTGCTTCACCCCAGAACATGTCAGGAGTTCCAGAATCATCAAGCATAGCTCTAGCCATTTGTTGAATTGTTCTATTCATTCTTTATGCTACGCCATTTTGTTGTGGAGTGCCTGCTACAGAGAACTGTCTTTTTATGCCATGTTGTTCACAAAATTCAAAGAATTCATTTGATGTATATTCTCCTCCTCGATCAGATCTAAGACACTTGATTTTAGATCTAATTCATTTTCTACCAATGCTTTGGAAGATCTGAAAATTTTCAAATGCTTCATCTTTGTGTTTAATGAACTCCGATCCAACACATTCTAGAGTAATCATCAATAAATAAGATATAGTATTCTTCCCCACGTGGTGAATTTTTTCTCATAGGTCCACATATGTCGCATGAATGAGTTCAAGAGGCTTACTTGATGATCCTTCATTGGCATTAAATCGTACTCGGTCTTCTTCCGAATTGACAAGATTTGCATATGATACTTTCCGGTAGATTAATATTGGGAAGACCACGGCACCACTTTGAAGTCTGCTTCGTTTTGTTGATTTGAGAGAAGCTCATGCTCTGTACCTTCTATGCTACATAGTCAATTTTCGAAGACTTGCTCAAGTAACATTGATCTTTGCAGCTTCTTCAAGACATACAAAGAGCTTGGATTTCTTTTCCTTTTATAATAATTTTACTCCGTATCAAGATCACGAACCACACATTCTTTTGAACTAAAGACAACTTCTCGTTCCTTGATCACACATTTGAATTACACTTACCGTGTTATGACTTAATCCATCCACATACATGACATCATTAGCCTTCAACTTTTCTTTAGAAACACCGATCTCTTTTCCTTTAATTACGCAGGGAGTATCATTTCCAAATGTAACTTTCTTTTCCTTTTCTAGAGCATTATATGCAAGAAGTTTGCTTTTGTCACCCGTCATGTGTCTTGAGTAATCTACCATCAATGTACCATTGATTTTCTTCACCTTTCCGCAAATAACGCTATCCCACAATTTTCAACCGGTATTTCTTTCTTTTTCTCCACACTTTAGATCTTGAGGGAACATGTTCTTTTGGCTGACCTTTTGCCCTCGCATTCAGATTCTTCATGATCAAAGTTATTGCAATAAGTACATTCAACTTCGTTTTGAAGAGGAGAAAAGTTGTTATAGGTGTTCTTCTTTGGTTCAATGTTCATCCTTTTTCTTTCTTGCTTCTCTCTTGTCATGATGGTTTTATATGCAACACATTGAACAACTTTATGACCAAAATTGTGACATGAGAAACATTGTCCATTGAAGTAGAAATTTCTGCGATCATGAAATCTTCTATTTGAATTTA
Source organism: Pinus albicaulis (assembly GCA_034641835.2). NCBI lineage: Eukaryota > Viridiplantae > Streptophyta > Pinopsida > Pinales > Pinaceae > Pinus > Pinus albicaulis. The sequence continues at coordinate 36,488 of JAXQQM020072991.1, read as the reverse complement.
CCTCGTTGGTTGTAGCTTTGAAAGATCTCCTCGTTAGTGTTCCTTGAATTGAGATGATCATGCTTTACCTACAGATCCTTTGTTACCTTGCCGAGTGGCTTCATCGGTGAACCAAATTTCGTGGGTCGCTTTCAACAATTTGGTGCTGAAGTCTGGGAAGATTCCCCGCATATCCAAGACCTATTTTTATAAGAGGAGACCGTTGTATTCGATAATCTCATCTATGTTTCGAACCTTTAGCAAATCTAAGATTGAGAGTTTTCACTTTCTCATTATATTTCCTTAGACTTACTACTTCACACTCCAATTCCTCAATGCATTTTTTCTTTGCTTCTAGTTGATTTTCAAGAGTCTCTATGATTATGCTTCTTTTCTTCTAGGCTTACTTTGATTTGATTGTTTTCTTCAAGAAATCATTGTCTTCTAGAGCATCCACAAAATTATCCTTTTCTTCTGTAGATTATTTTGCCATGAGCAATTAATATCTTGTTCACATTCTTCCTCACTATCGTATAACCCATCACCGTTCTACATTAATATAATAACTTTTTCTTGTGCTAGATCGATTCTTATTCCTTCGATACTTTCTTTCCTTGCGTATGTTTCTTTATAAGGACACTTTGCAGCATAATGACCAACTCTTCCACACCAAAACATTTGAAAGGAATCTTACCTTTGAATCTTCCGGTTCCTAGTTGGAGTCTTCTTACAAAATTTTCTTCTTCTTCTTCTTCGTATATATAGCCGGATTCCTTGACAACTTCCTTTTCTTTTCCTTTTTCGTACGCTCTTTAAAAAGCAGCCTTTCTTGATTTGAGAAGGACCTCCTTGTCTCATTTCAAAAGCGCCGCATACCATGTAATTGAACAACAAATAGTAAGAGTTTGCGTATCTTGCCTTTCTTCAATAGCTGAAACTTTAGAGTCAAATTCTCCAAGTCAAAGATCTTAAGACTTTTTCCGCCGCAGTAGTATCGGCTATGGTTTCACCCAAATTTCTCATTCGATTTACAATATCATCTAGACGTAAAAAGAAAACTCGAAATACTTTCATCACTATGCATCCTTAAATTTTCATATTCAATTCCGAGAGTTTGGAGTTTTGCACTTTTTACTCTCGTATCTCCTTCATAGCTCAGAATGATTTTGTCCCATATTTCTTTTGCTGATTTTAGCCGCATCACTTTAGCAAATTTTGATTTAGACATGCTTCCTAATAGGACATTGACTCGCTTTGGCATTGATTTCATACTTCTTCCTTTCAGCCGCGTCGTAGGAATACTTGACGGATATTGATAGCCTTCTTCCACGATTGCCCATACTTCTCGCACCAAGACTTGCGTATATGCTTTTGTTCGTACCTTCCAAAATATCAAATTGCTTCCATTGAATAGAGGTGGCTTTATAGACATTACCCTTCATGACTTCCCATTGCTACGGATCTCCTTCAAGCGATCAAGCTTGCTTAAGAACCCGGCTCTAATACCAATTGTTGGGAAAATACTCGAGAGGGGGAGTGAATCCCCGCATTTAGGGCATACTCAAAACTTTTCACTTTTTTCTTACTTCTAAAACCCATACGCTACTTTCCTGATACATACTTGCATATATACGCGGATACTCTTTATGAAACTCGCGTATACACAGAGATCTAATTATGCCATTAATTCTACATTTATATCATTCCATCATTCATTCATCAGATGTTCAATAAACAGTAAACATCTGTAGTAAGAACAAAATAAACCATCACACATAAGCATCACACATGAACACCAAGATTTTTTAGGTGGAAACCCAAGTCAGGAGAAAACCACCGCTGCCGTTGCTCAACCTTCAATATTTTATTATAAAGAAAAACATCTTACAATATACAAAGCCGATGCCAGCCTCCTATCGCATGCACCCACCGCGCTCGCTACCAACCTCTCTTGGAAGGGAGCTACAACCCCCCCGACTCGTTTACCGCCCTCTCTCCTCGAAGGGAGCTCCGACCCCGATCTCGTTTACTAGCCTCACCGGAAGGGACCTACAACCCCCCGACCGAAGGCTACAACCCTTAGCACCTTTATGGACCACGTTTCATCAATTTTCACACCGGATCCAACCCACACAATTAAGTTCAAGGAAAATTCATCAAACCAACCACTTTCTCTATAGCAAAAGATAACCAATCTTTGAACAACCTGCATCATCATGTATGCATAGCAAAAAGAATACATCGAAACAGATATTAGTAAGATAGCAGCAATGCATCGACATCTCTCAATTTCAAGAAACTCCTAGTTTATCATACGCGATTTTCTTTCACCGATCCCGCATATATACGTGCTCGACCATAAACTCGCGCGTATACTTCGTAGATATTGCGTAACTAATTTCTTTCTGCCCATACGCGCTTTCTCTTCGCGCAAACCCGCGTATATACGTGCTTCCTTCCGCGGCGAACTAGCGTATGGTTCTTCGTACATTTAGGTCATTGCACTGTACGTACACATCGCTACGTATTTACCCTTTACTTCTCGTACGTATGTTCGCCTCATCTCAAATCTAATCATTCCATAAACAAGATCTAGCAAGTACAAATACAATTCAGATCTAGATACCCTTCTTCATCATTTTATTCATTGGTGCATCATATCCAGACTCATCTTTCAACTATAACCCTTTCCATTCGTATATAATTCGCAGAGAAGTATTCATTCAAGCTCGTACGTCTTGCACCCACACACATCATTTGCACAATGAATTTTCCTCCTTATATAGGTTTACCCTTTTTAATACCATGAGCCAAAACCACATTACTTCCGATGGTATTCCCCGGACGGGGTCATATAGACGAATCATTACTCAATACAATGGGTCAATACCATGGTGGTTACCCCCCGGTTTTTTGTACTTGCGAGCGCTTTTTCCCATACACGACTTGTCACGTTATTTCCTCGCGTGCATACGCGACTTCTCCCGTACAATTCCGCATATGCCTTGAGACATACCTTTTCATCATAGATCTAGCACATACCGACCCTTCATTACCTTCTGTACTCACTGTAGATACATCGGATTTACATCATTTAACAAGATCATCAAGACATATTCCATCAAGCACAATTTCATCAAGTAGGTTGCCATCATCTTCATCAAGTGGGTTTCCATTCAAGGAAAACACTCTATCAAGTGGGTTGCCATCAAGGACAACACTCTGATCATATTTCCAACACCAACTAAAACAAAATATTCTTCTGGAATTGCACACTTCTCCTTTAGGAGGACACTCAGGATTTTTAAAAACTTACCACAAAAGCGAAGAAAGATTTTTTTGGGATGGCCTTAAATCATATTCAAAAGTTTGTGGCGGAATGTTTGGTTTGCCGCCAGGAACAAAGTGGAGACAATTAAGACCTTCGGGAATTCTACAACCTTTATCCATTCCAAGTCAACGTTGGGAGGAAATTTCAATGGATTTTATCACAAAGCTATCGAAGTCCGAAGTGCAAGAATGTCATCATGCCGGTAGTTGATAGAATTACTAAGCATGCACACTTCTCAACATTATCTCATCCATTTAAAGCAAGTACAGCTTGCTACTACATTTGTGACGAATTAAAAAGCTACATGGAAGCCGAAGGGTTATTGTGAGCGACAGAGATCCCATTTTTACGGAAATTTTTGGACGGATTTATTTTCTTGTTTGGGTACTCAATTAGCTCAGCTCATCTTATCATTCTCAATCCGATGGTCAAACAGAGATAGTAAATAAATGTTTGGAAGGATATCTTCATTGTTTTGTATCCGATAAACAAACACAATGGGTCAGGTGGTTACCTCTCGCTGAATGGTGGTATAACACTTCCTTCCATACCGTAGCAAAAATGACCCCATTTACGTACTTTATGGATATCATCCACCATCGATCACATCATATTTAAGGGAAAAATTCAAGGTTCAAGCAAAGGAAGATCACATCGAGCATCAAAGAAGAAGTTCTCCAACTCTTAAATGATAACCCTCGACCTCTGGCACAAAATCGAATGTGAAAAAACAAAATGTGCGCATCAACACGTGCCGAGAGAAGTTTTGATGTAGGAGATCGGGGTATTTTTATGGCTACAACCATATAAAAATGTCCCTCAAGCAAGCTAAGAAGGATAATAAATTATTGCCAAAGTACTATGGTCCTTACAAGGTGTTGCAAAAGATTGGTACTATGGCATACAAATTGGAGCCTCGCTTCTTCGCGAGCATCCAATTTTCCATGTTTCGTGCTTAAAGAAGGTTATTATAGGTGAAAATCTTCCAAATAACCAATATTGCCAAAACTTGATGAGGAAGGAAAATCATATTGGAACCGGAAGCGGTCACGGAAATAAGAACTCGACAACTACGGAATCGATCAATTTAATATCTTATCAAGTGGAAGAACTTCACCACCGAATATTCTACATGGGAGGATGAGAATTTTATACAAAAGCACCCATAGCTACTCAAGCGTTGAGGACAACACTTTTTTGAAGGAGAGGGGCATGTTAGGTCCCTATATTACTAGTATAGTCCCTTATTATTGTTAGTGTAACCTCTCTTATTGTTATTATTGTACCCTTGTAACCCCCATTTTGTTATTATTGTGCCCTTAAATTATTATTGTTAGGTCGGCTAAGATTACATTGTGGCCCACTAGGATTACATTATGGCCCCATGGACTACTATATATAGAAAGGAGGTTTTGTAAATTGTATCATCCAAGAATTGTTCATTTATGTAATGTATTGGAGGTTTCCCCCTCGAAGTGGTTTATTTCTAAGGCGTTGATATCTTTTTTCTTCTATTTTTGGAGCTGGTTACACAACAACCTTTCATGAAAAGGGGAACCGTGCTTCGGTGATCCTGGAGAGAGTTCACACAGACGTGTGTGGACCATTTCTGCTTTCTTCAACAAAACATAGGTATTATGTTATTTTTGTTGATGAATTTTCTCATAAATTCTAGATCTACTTCATGTAGAAGAAGGATCAAGCAATATCAAAGTTTTGTGAGTTTAAAGCATTGGTGGAGAAAGAGTTGGGGAAGCAAGTGAAGGCTCTCCAGAGTGATAATGGTGGAGAATATATCTTGAACCAATTCAAAGACTTCTATAGCAAAGAAGGAATATGAAGAGAACTCATAGCACCTCATAACACACAACAAAATGGGGTCGCAGAGAGGAAGAAAAGAATAATCGTGGGTGCTACAAGAGTGATGTTGCATGATCAAGGCCTACCAATGAATTTGTAAGGTATACGCAACACTGCGGTTTATGTGCAAAACCGTCGTCCTCATAGGGTACTTGGTATGAGTACACCAAGAAGCTTTTTATCGCAAGAAACCGAATGTCTCTCATTTAAATATTTTTAGCTCATATGTTTATGTGCATGTGGCTAAGAACACCAGGAAAAAGCTGGAGCCAAATGCTGAAGTTGGGATATTTTGGGGGTACACAGAAACACCCCATAACTATCGTGTATTTTCCAAACAAGCCGAATGACCTGCCATGGACGGATATAAAATTCAATGAGGAGAAAGCCATGAAGTTGTCGCTTGAGAGGAGCTAGAATTACATGCGTAGGAGGTTCATGGAGTGGAGGAATCCACTCACGCAGCCAAACACTAGAACTCGTGCTGCATACCACAAAAGTTGAGAGGTCAAGCCGATGCGACACATAATATAGGAGTTCCTACTTTAGAATGCAGACAGACAATCTCCCGATCGATTCACTATATACATGGCTCTCATGAGAAATGTATTGTGACCGAGCCATCTTCCTTTCGTAAAAGGCAAAAGCCCACATGGGTAGATGCAACGACGGAGGAGTATGACTCCATTTTTAGAAACAGCTGGGGAAATTGTTCCAAGGCCAGTTGATAAATGAAGGCTAGTTTAAAAGTACTTACTCCGATCACAGAATTCTTTATGTTTTGTCTCTGCTACTACGTTGAAAGCAAGATAGTTTAAAAGCACTTACTTGATCTTAGACCGTGCGTTGTTCTTCATTTTGTTTTTTTCTCCACTTCCTATATGTTTCACTCCATAAATCACCTTAAGAGATCCTTTGACATAAGTGGAATCGCCCCATGGATCCTTCTTGAACCTCGCCGTCCAATTAAAATACTCCTATGACTCCATAGCCCAATGGGTTAAAACTATCTTTGCCTTTTTCTATCAGCCAAATCATTCCTTCACTCTGCGTACATCTTCACCCTTCATTTTGAACTCATTGCCACCTTCATCATGTCTTTGCCCCACCAAAACAAACAAACAAAAAACCCATTCTCTTCATAACTAGCCTAATATCACATTTCGTACTTTAAAGATCACATCTTTAAACTCATTTGTAGAGAGATCCCTCTCTGAATTCGTGAGGGCCAGATCCTTGAATCCCAAAGTGGTTTGATGTTACCCCCGTAGTTGGACTTTTGCCAACCTTTCTACCGCGCAGACCCTAACATAATGGCGACCTAATCGGGGAACTTTTGAGTTCATAGTTGCTTGGCCAACTTTTATGGACTCTTTAATTTTCCATACAACCAAAAACTGAGAAAATAACCTAAATTTTTTTTAGGTTGGTATTCAATAAACATGGTAGTGACCATTAAACCTTTTACCTCCAAAAGAGCTAAAATTCCACTTGGCGACTCCACAATCCTTACCGCACCTTTAAGACTCCACCGGGAAGAACCCTATCATTTTAATATCATTCAAACTCGCTAGAGGACCGTAGGATTAAAATTTTTATAAATGCATTAGTTGACCTTTAAATATTTTCATATCCGGTTAAACTATTTTTGTTTAAGTTGGGTCTAAAAAAACATAGCATACCTGCCCTAGAAAGATTCACACTAGATCCTATCCCCGACTCCCGATCCACACGAAATAGTTGATAACCCGCAAAGCTATCCTTAGGAAGTCTCTTAAGATAAAATTATCCACTATTTTCAGATCACCGTTGAGAGCTAATCAGCTTCCCGAAAATCTTTATAGCCTGACAAGAAACACATGGTGGTGGAACCATAAAACATTTTACCTCCTTACGAGCTAAAATTTTCCACTCCGGCGACCCACACTCAAAACTCCCAAAAGACCAAAATGAATCCACCGGTAGAAGACCCCGAACCGATTGACTAGACACCGTGACCTTTTCTTGATTTACAAACATGATTCCAATAATACAACGAAGATATTCCTCAATGAGTAGAGATCATATCCCCCGGGTTTCCACACAAGATGCCCCAGGTGAATTGGGATGACAAATTTACCGTTTTTCAAGGTGAAAAATTTTATAATTCTCTATTACATCTCATCAAATTTCATATACATTTATGGAGGTTTAATGTTGAATGGCATGAAGACTTCCTAATGAAAATGTTCATGGGCACATTAGAAGGAAAAGCTAGGGATTGGTATGAATGCTTAAGATCTAAATAGTTTGCTTTAAGAGACCTTGAATACATGTTCTATGAAAACTATAAAAGAAAAAAATACATCATTATCAGTAACATATTATGATCCATCACAAAACATCACCCAAAACATTATAGATAATGAGGAAGCTTTGGAAGAGATGCATCCCGAAGATCTTTTACCACCATTCATGAGTTTAATCTCCTATTGAAAATTTTAAGAACATAGATGAACTGTGTGAGGAAGAGATTATCTAAGAAATAAAGAACATCCCTCAAGGTATCCATGGAAACCTTTCGTATATTGATTCATCATCCCTTGTAGCTAAGGCTCAAGAAAACATCCAGCCTTCAAAATCCGCCTTCACAAGAGATAGAGAATCGTTGTACCCGTTCAAAGGAACATAGAAACATCTTTCCCTTGACAAGAGAAGGAAATAGATCGATTTATTATAAACAACAATTTCCCGAAACTTTTGCAAAACAAAACACTTCGCCCATTCACATAGAGAACTTTGTTGTACAGATTTAGAAAGTCCTTTTATGGATCGAATGAAGGACCCATCGATATCCCAATATGTTTGACCGATGAAAATGTTTATTCTAATAAATTTTCAAACTTCAATCACTTTATGATGATGATGATTTCAAGTAGAAACTAATCAAGAAAGTAACCAAGATTTGATTGGTGTTATGAGTTTCACCATCATCAAATTGAAGGCCATAATCATCCTTTTCATCCATCATAAAAATATTTCACTTAATTGGGAATCACGTAGCCTTTCAACTCGAAGGTGAAGAGAAGAGTAATGAAGAAATTTTGAGCAAGAGGAAAACCATTGAATACACCCCCACTCAAGAATATAATAATCTCTTTACAGTAGTTCACCCCACCGAATCCAAGCATACCAGGGCTACAAGTGGACAACACCTGCCAAATACATGAGTCCTCCATTTCCGTATGATGATGAAGAAGGAGAGAAACAAATACAAGACTATCCTGGCTGTGGATATACCATCTTCCCAAGAAGTATCTCTTCATTAATGTCAAACTCCGTCATCCAAAGAACCTAAATGTATATTAGAAGCAAGCATATGTTTAGAAAGAAAATATTTCATTGTTTGCTATTGTGCAGTTTAAAGATCACGTACAGCCTAAAACAATTTTCTCGAAGATATGCTCCCTGTAAAGACAAGCTCCTAAGCGTACAATCCACGTACATGGAGGGCCAAAAAGAAGAGAATCTTCATATTTTCTTTGTTGATCCTATGGAAGAGTGTGTGTAATTCCCAACTGGCTCAAATTATCAAGCAAAGACTGCTGGTAAGAGCCGCAGACATGAAAAGTTGTCACCTTCCGTGATAGCCTTGATATTGAAGGTTAATCTTCAATATGTTCTATGGATACCTCATAAGTAGCCGCAGTTTATACTTTCGACATTACTCGACTTGGGCCGCATTGGCATTTTTTTATCATATGATAAATGTAAATACTCCATGTTTAGAATAGGTTAGATAATGAATGTCAAAAAAGCTCACTTCCGACAATGTAGATTAGTTGTTACTTCTTCGCTTTGAAGAAAAAAATCAAAGATTCAAAAATACAAAAACAAAGAAAAGAAAGAAAAGAGGCGCATTGTCAAAATATAAAGGGTATAGCCCTACACTAAAAGATAATAAACAAATTCATAAAGTAAAGCCTAAATGTTACCCCGAAAAACACACTCCTAGTTAGTCAAACAAAGATAATCTTGACTAATTAGTTTTAAATTTACTAATCGATAGGATAGGACTTGATTTTAAGCAACCGTTTAAACTTGTCTTATCAAGAGATAGATTAGGTTAGAAATTAGTTAAGTTAAAACTCGCTCAAAACTTGAACCTAAGTTTCCAAGCAAGAATTTACTCCAAACTATGTTTTATCTCCGAGTCAAAACAGCAGGTAAATCTGGTTCTAATCAGCCTCAAAATCTGAACCATATAAAAAGAAAGAACAACCCAATCAAGAGGCAATCGTAGCCGTAGAAAGGTGAAGGAAGTGCATGAACTTTTCAGATCTTAAGCCTTCCATTTTTTATTTTAATTTTTCTCGCAAAATAAATGTCTATGTGCAAAATTTTGTTTTTATGCCATGGATCACAACAAGTCAAACAACTTAATCTCGACTTGACTCGTTTTTAAATTTTTGTTGTAGAATTTAGATATAACAAAATCAAGTGATGTACTTAATCCCAACAGATAGTAGATTAGGTAGAGAATTGTATGGAATCAACTGTTTAATTTGAGTCCATGGAGAAATAAGGAGTAGAAATAGATTAGATTTTCTATTTTCAAAAAAAATAAAAAATTGTAAAAGAGTTTTCCAATCCAAGTGCACTCTAAATGAAGAAAAAATGTTAGATCAGTAGGATTGGGTAGGTAGAAATATTGTTGATGAAGATCCATTGTTTTCCATGGTTGCTAATATGTTTTCAGGAAAAAGAAGAGCATCCAAGCAAAGAAGGCAGCCCAATGGATAAGGCAATCGACTGTACCACCCGCAGAATGCAAGTCTGAAGTTCTTGATGCCTTCAAGAAGGAACCATCCCCAAGTGGAGCCACCGTTGGCCACCTATAAAATTTGTTCTATCAAAAGGTGGCCAAAACATTGTTTAGCCTTCAAGGAACAGCTTCATTGCGTAAAGTGTATCTCTTGAACCCTTCCGGAAGACATCATATCCTTGTTTCAATCTTCATTGCTGTTCCCATTTCAAGCTCAGAAAATTTTGTTGAATTCCATGAGAAAGACTGCTGCAAAATCCCCTTTTTTCCCCTTCCTGCACTCAGAAACTAACCTTAATTTTTACTCTCTTGTTCCCCATCAAGATCCCTCATTCTCATAATTTTTCCATCTCCCCTTCATCAAAATCCCTTTCATAAGGTTTTAAGATCCTTTTTGGCCTTATAGAAACCCCCAAAACCCTTTGAAAACCATTAAAGATCCATGAAAAAAATCACATTTTCATATTAAGGATTTAAGCCCTCGTGGGCTAAGTCCCTAACTCTATAACCCTCGGTCATATGCTTCTCCATGCGCCCACAGCCCTCGCAATCAAAGCGCCAAGCCATTTTGAATAAATATTTCCTCCCAAAGTTTAAAACCTTTGGTTATATATTAAATTTGTCGGATTTACTATGAAAAAATTTTTCTCGTCATAAGGAAAATTCCAAATTAATCTCTCATCTATCTAATCCAATGATTGACGGTGCGGAACCTATCGTGGCCTGGTGGTCCCCGCCATGCCAAACACTCGTGCGTAAAACCGCGGTATCCATCGCACCGCCTTTTGAGGGTTGGCGGTATTTTTCATTTCTAAGCAATTCCATACAACGGTTGACGGTGGGCACCGCACTATTTGAAAACCTCCCCCCATCACGCGTTAACGTTCATCCACAAACATCCGGCGTGACATTTTTGTGCACCGTCCGATCTAGGGCGGGCCATTCGACGCAGTCGCTCCCCGAAGATGCACGGGAGTTAACCTAGGCAAATGCGTTGCCCCCGGCCCACCGTTCTTCACCCTCTCGATGCATCCTCAACCGTTGATCTCCTCCGGAGATCGACGGTCCAAATTCTGATCGCATGCCCCATTGTTGCCCTCGGTCCCGTTGCCACATCAACGTCCACGCGACAGATTTCTATTGGGCGGTCTCCATGTTTTCCTCATTCGGGCCGCATTTCCGGACCCGGAACTTTACTTAACATGATTTAATTGGATTTTTTTATGGTTCCAGGTATTTTCTAAAGTTTATTGGCACCTCCGATCTCCACCGTTGATTGTGTGGGCCGATCTCATCCGACGGCCCACGATCATCCCAAACCCCAATAATCGTTTTTCACCTAAACAAAGGTTTTTTAACCGATTTTCTCCAAAATGACTCCTCCATGTTATTTTTTGCTCCCCGTTTTAATCGTCGATCTCAAATAAAGCATCGACGGTTTTGATTTAAACTTTTCTTCCACCGTCTCTTTGAATTTTCCTAATCAATCTCGATCGTTGGATGATGCCATCCAATGGCTATGCTCCCTCCACATGCCTTCTGAAGCAAATGCACCTATATATGCAGGATTTTTTAATAGTTTTTTGTATTTTTGCAGGGTTTAAATGTTTTTTTTTCTGTCGTGCTGAGGAAAAATTCATAAGTCGAGGGTGACGATCCTTCCGCCTGGGATTCACCACAAAATCACTTGCAGGGTTTTAAATTTACATTTTATCAATGAATTCATGAGCCATTGATGCCATTCAACCCCTGTACAGCCCTGCACAATTTAAAAACACAAATAATCGAGCACCGATCAAAGAGTATCAATGTAGAAGACAAAAACCGTAAAATGAGATTGAAGACCTAAAACAATAGTTCTCAAGTAACTAAAGGTGATTAAGGAAAGACAAAGACATCCGTCAAGCCGAGAAAGCTTCCACCACCATCACCGAGGCCAATTGAACCCTCTCCAAATCCTTAAGGCACCCGCAGCCTCACATAAATCAAAGGAAGCTTAGTCATTACCCGGACAAGAGGTGTTTACTCGAAGACAACCGAACAATTAATAAAATAAAAGAATCTTATCTCTAACCTGCTTACAGAATCCATTTAGAAGATTAAGAATAGTTCAAAAGCACATCTTTCGATCATTATGCCTCGAAAGGTAGGAACAGATGTTATGGAGTAGAGTTAGAAATGATTACATAATTAATGATACTTGATCCTTTTGAAATCCTCCCACTTCCACATTTCTCTATAAATACCTCTGTAGAACATAATAAAATGTTGGTCTCTGGACATCTGAATGCATAATGGTTTTTTGAAGCTACTGATGCACTGTGTGAAATTTGAAGATAAATAAGCTGATAAGTGAGAAGTTTGAAGTTGTAGAGACCCTCCGGGCTTGTCGATTGTAATCGGTTTGGAACATCAAATACAAGTCAGCCGATTTATGGGATCCTCGATTTGTGTCAATGGTGATGTGTTCCTCTCTCGTAAATTGTTATTTTCTTTAAGTTTTCAATTGCTCATTTTCTCTCGATAAGGAAAAGAAAAAACATAGAGCTAGACTCTACTTCCGTAGTACCCTACTCTTACCGAAAGCTTTATTTTCTATGTTTTTCTCTTATTAATACCGAGTATATTAAAGCAAATTAGTTTCAAAGCACTTACTCGATCTAGATTGCTCATTATGATGATCATCGTTGTTTTCCCTTAGAATATGTTGGAAAGGTGTTGGTTTCAAATTACTCACTTGATCTTAAGCTGTTATAACTCGTTTTTGAATGTTTTTTGATCGAAAGTACTTCAAAGTTATGCTAGTTTAAAAACACTTACCTGATCTCGTAACGATTTTATATTTTGTTTCTCTAAACTCAAAGTACTTCAATGCAAAGTTAGTTTAAAATTACTTAACTGATCACAAAATTCTTTTATAAGCTTTATCTTCACATGTTGAAAGCAAGATAGTTTAAAAGAACTTACTTGATCTTAGACTGTGCATTGTTCTTCATTTTGTTTTGTTCCCACTTCATATATGTTTCACTCCATAAATCACCTTAAGAGATCCTTTGACATAAGTGACTTGCCCCATGGATCCTTCTTGAACCTTGCTATCCAATTAAAATCCTCCTATGACTCCATAGCCCAATGGGTTAAAACTATCTTTTCCTTTTTCTATTAGCCAAATCATTCCTTCACTTGCGTACATCTTCACCCTTCATTTTGAACTACCTTCACCTTCATCATGTATTTTTTTCCAACCAAAACAAACAAAACAAAAACCCATGCTCTTCATAACTAGCCTAATATCACATTTTGTACTTTAAAGATCACATCTTTAAACTCATTCGTAGAGAGATCCCTCTCTCGGGATCTGTGAGGGCTAGATCCTTGAATCCCAAAGTGGTTTGATGTTACCCCTAGTTGGAATTTTTCCAAACTTGTTAATTACAGTAGACCCCACAAGGGAGATACCGGTAAGTTTCACATGGAGGGATGCAAACCCATGGATACCCTTCCGTGAAACTAGAGGAAAGAGGACTCTACCGGAGAGTTAGTGGATGCTACTGCCTATCGACAAAGCCAGGGTTTTCTTCATGTATTTAGTTAATACAAGACCAAATATATGTTATGTGGTGAAAACTGTACCTTAGTCAAGTGATGGTTAAGCCTACCAAGCTCTTTTGAAGGTGAAAGCATGTCTTGAGATATCTCAAGGGCACATCCGAGTATGCCTTATGGTACAAACAGATAGATGAGGTGAAGTTGAATGCTTCATGATGCGTATCGTATGTAGCCCAATGGAAAGAAAGCGACATATCGTGGAGGGTCTTCGCATCGTATCTAAAAAATTTCTTGCACAACAAGAAACAAAGATCCGTGTCATTCAAGTCAAATGAAGCACAATACATGGCAGCAAGTCAAGCTGCATGTGAGGCTATCTCGGATGAGAAAGATTCCGGTTGGTTTGTTTGGTTCTCATTTAGATCCTAAAATGATTCATTGTGATAATTAGAGCTGCATTAAACTCTCGATTAATCCTGTGTTTCATTATATATCTAAGCATATAGATATTCGGTATCATCGTATCAGAGATTGTGTGTAGTGTAAGATAATGTTAAGTTTGCAAGACATTCCTACGGGAAGATCAAGATGCGTATATCTCGATGAAGGCGCTCACTAGGTGCAAATTTGAATACCATAGAGATAGGATTCTGGGAGCTTAGGATAACTTTTCTTGTTGAAAGGGAGTGTTGAGATTCAACAAGATGATGATCCCAGTGAAAACTAAGCATCTAAACTAGGCAGTACCGTGTGCTATTTTTGGGTGTATGTCTATCTTTATAATGTTGGAGAAAATTCTATTTATAAAGTGGGAGTCTATTTATGATGGTTGAGAAAATTTATTTATAGATGAGATTCTATTTATGTATGCATGCACGAAGTCTATTTATAGATCACATGTCTAAAACTAGAAATGCATGTTGATTATAATTATCTCTTAACAATATTAGAAAATAAATAATAATCTATTCTCTTGAAGCACTTGATTTTGGGGCGAATCGATGGGAAACCATTGGATCGAGGGAATTTAAAATTTAATTTTGGTTGGTGGGACATGTAAGTGGACTTAGTTACACTGAGTGATTCTAAGTTGTAACAGTAGTTGGATGTGTAGTTATGTGAGTTGTCAATTAGCTTTAACTCATTGTGCTAGTTGTAACTCGAAGGAGAGATCGATCAATTAATTATTTAATTAATCTACAAGGAAGGTCTCCCATGCAACTTAAGAAAAACTATTGTTAACTACATGCATGTCGCATCCAAAGTGAGACCTAGTTGAGAGGTACGTGAAAGGGACAAGCTTGACTATTTGTTTTGACATTAGTGGGTGCCGTCATAACCACACATGTATTGCGCAGCTCAAGGCGAGGCAAGATCATATTCATTTAGGGATTGCGATCAAGTAGGTTTGCGTAAAGGAGGTGTTTGCCGGAGGCAAGAAATTGGTGCATGAATATGCAAATTTTTGCATGACAAAAGATGAGACGATTGTATATTGTACTAAGAGCTCTTAACACATTGTACATATTAGGCTTGCTCATCATTACTACCATGGAAATTAGCTCTAGGTTCGAACATATATGGTTTTATCTAAACCAGTGTTAGTGCTCCCAAGTGATCAAATCAAACTGCCACTACTAATTTTTACATCTTTATGTATGTCAAAATGCTTGCTGCATTAATGAATGTGCAGGCCACCTTTCCAAAGGGGCCATGGACATATCCCTTCTCTCAAGATATTGGCTATTTCATAATTATTTACCTTGATGACATAACTGCTCTTCAAAACTCGATGAAGAACATTCCGACTCACTTAAGAAAAAGTTTTTGAGAAGTGTAGGAAATTTGGCTTGTCATTGAATCCCAAGAAGACACTTGGTCTCCAAGAAGGTAAACTTCTTGGACATATAATTTCAGAAGAGGGAATCAAAATAGACCCTACAAGGATAGATGGAATATTTCAGATCAGCTATCCAAGGAGCCTCAAATAATTGCAATCTTTCATCGGAAAGATTAATTTTCTAAGGAGGTTCATTGCTAATCTTGCTGAGCTATTAAAAAACATTACAAACATGCTTAAGAAAAATGTGTTGTGTAACCAACTCCAAAAATAGAAGAAAAGAGATATCAACGCCTTAGAAATAAGCCACTTCGAGGGGGAAACCTCCAATACATTACATAAATGAACAATTCTTGAATGATACAAGTGAACAAAACCTCCTTCTATATATAGGAGTCCATGGGGCCATAATATAATCCTAGTGGGGCCACAATGTAATCCTAGCCGACCTAACAATAATAATGTAAGGGCACAATAATAATAATATGGGGTTACAGGGGTACAATAATAAAAATAAGGGGGGCTACACTAACATAATAAGGGGCTATACTATTAATATAGGGACTTAACATGCCCCTCTCCTTCAAACAAGTGTTGTTCTCAATGCTTGATTATTTCTTGATGCTTCTGTATAAAAATTCTCATCCTCCCATGTGAAATATTTTACAGAAAGTTCTTCCAATTTGCCGCAGATACTTCCGAAATTGATCGTACTTGTCGAGTTCTTGTTTCTAAGGGATCGCTTTCCATAACTTCTTTTTCTTTTCGATATGATGTTGATCTTCCTCGTTGTTTCATTAGATTCGCACCAAAGTTGGGTTATCCTTTGGAGAGTTGGAGAACTTGTTGTTGATGTCGTATGTGATCTTCCATTAAATTATCATCCATATTCGCTATTATTTTATCCTTCAAACCATCCAACTTAGCCTCCATTTCTTCTTTTAAACCATATATTTCATCTTCAATTGCTCTTCGTAAGATTAAAACTTGTCAGACTTGGTACCGTAATTTTGATATCTCATATCGCAACTCTTCCTCTTCATGCGTCATAGTATAGATTTTGAGGGATTAATGGGTATGGGAATTATTTTTGGAGGCATTATAGAACCCAATACTGATAAAAATTCTAAAATATGCCCTTGCAATCAATTCAAATTGATTCTTCAAATAAGACTTATGCACCCGGAAAAATATACACACCTTTTTTCTTACTTTTGAGGAGCTCTATATTGAAATTGAATTATCTTCGTGATTGAAGAAATTCAATATCTGAATTTTGGTACCGACGTATCCCTCTGAATTATCTTTTGAATGCCACAGTCTGGACCTTGATTTGGATTCTCTAAGACAAAGTTGTGTCCAATCTCCCACAATGACCTAATTATGGACTGGTTCAGTAGAGCGAACTTGTATCACTTGCCACGTCTCGCTGTTTCATCCTTTGTCTTTGAAATTGACAGCCAAGAAACTAAAGTCTGTTTTCTTGCGACCTATTTTTACGGCACTCCAATCCGATGCCCAGAGAGAGAGTTATTGAAATTTTCCCACGATCACCTCTTTTAGATGAAATTCAGGAGCCTGAAAAAGCACTACCTTCCATAGAGCATATCTCCAAAAATATTGCGAACCAAGCTTTGAAATTTTTTGACACATTTCCTCAGGATTTCAGATTTGCACCATATAAATTTTAGATTCTGAACCTTCGTAGAAAACAAGTTATAGCGCAAATTCCACAATGACCTGTTTAAGAGCTTGAAAAAATACCTAACTTCCACAGATCATATCTCCGAAAATATTGCGAACCAAGCTCTAAAATTTTTAGACAACATTCCTCAGGAATTCAGCTTCGTACCTTAAAAATTTCAGCTTCTGAAACGACGTAAAAAAAAAGTTATAGTGAAAATTCCACGATGACCTGTTTGGAGTAGCGAAACCTCAGAATCCAAACCTCCGATACCAAATGTTGTGTAACCACTCCAAAAATAGAAGAAAAGAGATATCAACGCCTTAGAAATAATCCACTTGGAGGGGGAAACCTCCAATACATTACATAAATGAAAAATTCTTGGATGATACAAGTGAACAAACCTCCTTTTTTCTATATATAGGAGTCCATGGGGCCACAATATAATCCTAAAAGGGGGCCACAATGTAATCCTAACCGACCTAACAATAATAATGTAAGGGGCAATGAAGACAACAATAACATGGGGGTTACAGTGGGTACAATAATAACAATAAGGCTACACTAACATAATAAGGGGCTATACTATTAATATAGGGACTTACCAAATGTCGGTGTAAAATGGACTTTACTACCTAAACAATCATTCTAACCGTCAAACAAGCTCTTACTCAAACACTCACTTTGGATTAGTCCAGATTTCACCAAAGAAATTTATATCTTTTCTTTGTGTATCCGAGCATACTACATAGCTACAAACATTACTTCAAAATAATGACTTGGGGCAAGAACAACCAATATATTTATTTAGTAGGGCTCCAAGAGATGCCTTCAAATACAACATCATGGAGAAGCAAGCCTTAGCATTAGTGAAAGCTTTAAAGGATTTTAGGTCTACATTTTACACTCTCACATAATTGATTTTGTTCCACATAATCGTTGTCAAGCACATTCTAAGTCAAGACCCTGATGGTAAAATGGGAAAATGGATTGCAACTATTCTGAGTACGACTTAGAGATCGTGCCCACCAAACTAGTTAAAGGGCAAGGATTAGCAAAACTTATGGTTTGTGTCTAATCTCCAAGCACTAGACATGAATATGGTAGATGTGTTGGAAGAAATAGAAGAATCTAATGCTCCTTTTATTTAAGAAACATTTCTAAATTCGCCTTTGGTATGCTAACATTATTTATGTGATTTTATATTTAAATTCTCCTTGTCTAAAACTAAAGCCAGATTCTGGAAACAAAATGCTTTGAGTTTTTGCATCTTGGATGCAGTATTATATTGAAAAATGTCATGAAATTTTCTCAATGTTTACTTGAAGATGATGTAGGAAAGATCATGCATGAGTTGCATGAAGGAGAATGTGGAGGACACCTCTACTGAAGGCCACAACAAACAAAATTCTTAGATCTCAAGTTACTTTGGCGTACCATTTTCCCGTACACTTAGAAATTAGTCATGTCTTGCCATAAATGTCAATTTTTTGTGATGGCAAGAGAAAATCCTTTCCTTAGCTCTTACATCCTATCGCAGTTGAGGCACCTTTTCAACAATGGGGGCCGGACTACTGGGGAAATTCATCCATCCTCCTCAATTCAACACAAGTGGATCCTCACAACGACCGACTTACCAAGTGGATAGAAGCCATACCTTTCCAGGAATGCTAATGACTCGTCATTTATATCAAGTTTCTGAAACCAATATCCTATCCGTATTTGGTTGTCCCGTAAAAATCATAACACACAATGCTTCGCTCGCTTTTAAATCTAAGAAGATGGCGATTACTAAATACCATAACCTTGGGCCATTCCAATCGCTTACTATCCCCAAGGAAATGGATTAGCTGAATCTTCCAACAAGAGTCTCATCAATATAATAAAAAAAATGTTGGAATGTTAATAAAAAATCATGGCATAGTAAGTTGGTTCATGCCTTATGGGCCGATAGATTAACTACAAAGAAGTCAATAAATATGTCCCCCTATCACTAGTCTATGGTATGGACGCGGTTTTTCCCACCTCATTATGAGTCTCCAAACTTCATGAAACTCCTTTAAGAAGTGCGTACGAAGAGAATGATATGCGCAGAAGAATCAACCAAAAATCCATTTACAAAACAGTAATCGCAGAGGAATTCTATGAAAGAACACAAGCTTAGTCCAAGAAAATATGAAGAATCTATTTGATAAAAGGACTAAGGAAAACAATTTCCAAGTTGGAAATTTTGTTCTTAAATGGGATTCAAGAAGAGAAGAGAAGGGAAAACATGGCAAATTTGAGAACTTGTGCAAAGGACCATATATTATTCATACTAAGAGGGGTCACAATGCATTTTTCTTGAAAGAATTGAATGGAGAAGATCTATATGGAAGTCTTGTCAATGGCAGGATGCTCAAGCATTACTTCTGCCAAGAATCTTAAGCTTCAAAGCATTTTATTTTTCATTGTAAATATCATAGTCTAACCATTGCATTCAAATTTAGAAAAATCAAAAATACAAAAACAAAGAAAGAAAGAAAAGAGGGCAGTGTAAAAAATAAAGGTATGGCCCCATACCAAAAAAAGAGAGAAATAAGTTCCGAAAGTAGCAAGCTTAAATGCCACTATTGAAAAACACACTTCTAGTTAGTCAAACCGCCTAATCTTGACTAATTAGCCTTTAAATTTTCTCGCCGATAGGATAGTGAATTCAATTTGCCAAACTATTTAATCTTGGCTTATCAAGAGGATAGATTAGGATAGAAATTAAAGGTTCAAACATGTTCAAAATCTGAACCTAAGTTTTCCAAATAGAGATGACTCAAATCGTTTTATTTTCTCCGAGTCAAAAAAGATGTAAATCAAGTTCTAATTAGCTCAAAATCTGAACTAGAGAGTTAGGAAGAAGCAAAGCTCAAATAAGGGTCAAATCGTAGCCGTAAAAGGATAAAGGAAGTGCTTTGAATTTTCATATCTTAAGCCTCTCATCATTTTGATTTAATTTTCTACAAATAATAATTCCATGTGCAAATTTTTTGTTTTTATTCCATAGATCGCATCAAGTTAGACTTTTCAATCCTAACTTGTATACTTTTTAAATTTTCTTCTTTAGCAATTAGAGAATAAAAAATCATAGGATCGTTTAATCCTACCGTATTAGTAGATTAGGTAGAGTAAAGCATATACCAATCGCTTAATCCGAGTCCATGGAGAAACAAGAAGTAGAATTAGATTAGTTTTATGCTTTCAAAAGAATAAAATGTTGTAAAAGAGTTTTCCAATCCAAGTGCACTCTAATGAAGAAAAATGTTAGATCAAATAGGATTGGGTAGGTAGAAGCTTGTATTGATAAAGATCCATTATCTTTATGGTTGCCAATATGTTTTCGCAGAAAGTCATCTCAAATAAAGGAAGGGCAGCCCAATGGATGAGGCAAATCGATCACCCTCCCGCAGAATCCAAGTCCGAAAGTTCTTGATGCCTTCAAGAAGGCATCATCCCCAAGTGGAGCCATCGTTAGCCGGCTATAAAAATTTTTTATACCAAATGTTGGCTAAATTTTTGAGCCTTCAAGGAACAAATTTTATGACTAAAAAGTGTTGGCTCTTGAAGACTTTTTTGGAGGCCTCTCACTCTATCCCAATCTTCACCACCGTGCCTTTTTTCCCCTTTAGAAATCCTCGTCGATTCCCAAGGAAAAATACTGCCACAAACACCTTTTTCCTTACTCCTTGCCAAAACTAACCTTATTTTTTATCCCTCCATTTCCCATGAAAATCCCTCATTTTCATATTTTTCCCTTTTCTCTTTCTTAATCCCTTGACAAGGGTTGAAAACTCCTTTGCCTTATCGGAACCCCTCTAACCCTTTGAAAATCATTCAAAACCATAAAAATCACATTTTTTATGGTGTGGAATTAAGCCCTGGCTTGGGCTAAGTCTTAAGCCCCTTCCTCCATAAACCCTCGATCGTATTATCCTCACATACACCCAAAGTTGTCCCACAACGGCTACCAAGCCAGCTTCGTAAATAATAAATTAAACCTTGGTTTATATTAAAAAAATTGCTCGTGTTTATTATTTTTATACAAATTTCGCCGTTCCAAATTTAATTCATTCCGCGACCGTCAATCCGATCTCGCATATCGATGGCGCGGAGTCCGTCTCCCGTGGTCTCCCGCATTCCACTCACACTATCCAAACCCGCGCGGTATCTGATCGCGACCGCCTTTGGGCAGACGAAGTGGTTTTTTCCCAATCGGTAGTCGATTCCATACGCCGGCCGACATGCGTCCCATGCACTATTTTGAAAACTCCATCGTGCATTAATCTTTCGCACAAGAAACCCTGCGACGATATCACCGTACACCGTCTAATCTCGAGGCCGCCTCCATCCGATGGCTATCACTCTCCGAAGATGCCTCGACAGCTAACCGTGCTACGGCGCGACATTCAATTGATCTCCGCCTTTGATCTCGATCCGTAGATCGACGGCCCACATTACATCGCCTCGATTCGATCACCCAGGGCCAACATTTTCCGTGTCGACTTTCCATTTTCCGTGTCTCGACCGTCGATCTCCTGCGCGATCGACGACCCCGATTCAAAATTTTCTTCCGCCCTTCACTATGCTTTCATTCTCCCCCGATCAATCTCGACCATTGGATGATGCCATCCAATGCTGCCACGCTTCCTCCACATGCCTTCTCGATAAACGAATAAACCCTATAAATGCATGAATTTTATAATACTTGTTTATTTTTGGTGGTTTAAAATGGTGTTTTTCGCCATTTCTCGAAGAAAATTCAGTAAATGAGGTCGACTTCATCCTCCCCGCCTTTCGACATTCACCTCAGAAATCATTCCATAGGTGTTAAAATCCACGTTTTCATCAATAATTCATAAAGCATTGATGCCACATAACCCTGCGCAACACATACCAAAGAAAACCACTGAATCGTGCATGCTTTCGCTAGAATATCAGTGACAAAGGCCAAATTTATTGCTATTGTAGGATTAAAGACAAATTTTGTGATCATGCTACAGAATGTTTATCAAAAAGCCTAATCCCCAATTTAAACTCGCTTAAAGAAAATCTGAAAGTGTTTTATCGTACAAAGTGAAACCTCCACCGCCACAATTGGAGTGTAAAATTGATCCCTCTAGCTACCACGATGCCACTCGTGCCTCAAAGTATTCAATCAGTAGGCCGAATTTATTGATCAGATCAGATATTTGTGTCAAACGCAGCCCAAAGAGGAAACTCGCACAAGGAAATTAATGAAACAAAAACATTTGCGTAATTTACTTCGATGCCACACAAAGCCTCAAAGGTCAACAAAAAGCTCCCACCGAGCTTAAAATTTATGTAAAAACATTTAATAAAGTAGTACACCCATGTAAGTTTCTTCATTGAGCTTCTCCCTCAAAGGCCAAGAGGTCATTAAATCTTTATTAATTGTAATTGGAGATCTTTTTATCGTATCTCACTCTCATTCTTCTATATATACTTCAGTAGAAGATGAGTGAGGGGTTGGTTGTTGGTCAGATCACTAGTTGTAATATTGAAAACTCTCTCGAAATAAATACATATTCTGTTGAAGTTGAAGATGACATTGAAGTCTTGGAAGCCCCCGATGATGTTGTTGCATAGCTCGTTATTGAGAAGGCTCTATCATTGGATCCATGAGCTTGGCTATCGGTGAAGTATTCGAACTCGTTTTGAATGTTTTCTCCTCATTTTCATTATGTTCCATAATTTCTTACTACGCAGAGGTTGAAATTTTTAGGGCTAAGAAATTACTCTTGGAAGCACCTTAGACCCTATTCATCCTTCACCGTTTCATGTTTTCTCCGCTGAGGTATTTTAGACGTCTTTAATCTCTCTCTTTTAGTCACTCATGCTCGTTTATTTTCCTTAATACGTTCTCGATCAATTGGTTTTCGAAAGATGATTTCTCTATGGTTCTCCCCGTATGTCCGCCGCCACTTTAAAGCCGTTATTGAAGTCTCCATTTGAAGCTGTCTGTTTATAGTGAGTCAAGGAGTGTCATATTCTGGATCTTGCCCTTTTTCCTTACTTAAGCAAAGCTTGTCTCAAAGTGTCTTTATAGTTGTAATCATAGATGTGTTGAGTGTTTCCTCTTTCTATGACTCAGCAATTATCGTTGAATATTTCTATGTTTTCTAAATCATTTGAA
The DNA here is from genome assembly GCA_034641835.2 of Pinus albicaulis. Taxonomy (NCBI): domain Eukaryota; kingdom Viridiplantae; phylum Streptophyta; class Pinopsida; order Pinales; family Pinaceae; genus Pinus; species Pinus albicaulis. Next base: position 13,257 of record JAXQQM020072991.1, on the reverse strand, counting down.
ATAAAAATCTTTGAGGAAATAGTGTTCTCTTAATCTTAGATTTCATTTTGGGTAGTTGTTTTGAAAATCGCTGTTTGCTTAAAGGTGTGATTTGTAGAATTCATGGTTAGTCTCGTCTATCAAAAAGCTCTTTTATTGTTCAAATTCATGCTTTCAAATCCCCTTTTGTTTGAGATATCAAAACTTCTTTTCCAAATCATCGATGTCCATCTCATTCCAAAACCAAAGGATCCTCGTCGCTGGTTAGATTTTCCTCTGATATCCCATATCCATTGATGAGTATGTTATGACCCTTTTTTGACTCCATTTCCCAATGAAACCGATAAGTTTCTCCATTCTATATATCTTTCCTAGATCTTTTCATTTTCTCGCTATAGACAACCCAACCAAACAAATAAACAAACACTCCTGCACTTAATAACTAGTCTAAAATCCATTTTTCCAAGCACACAAGATAAAACCTTTGCAAAAATAAACATTTGAGAGATCCCTCCTCTCGAGAACAAAGAGGGACTAGATCTCCGGAACTCTAAAGATTGCTCCTGATGTTGCCTTGTTCTTGGATTTTCCAAACTATCAAAACACAGACACTACCATGTGCAATTTATTTACACATAAACAATCTAATAATATCACTAATGCAGCTTTTCACCAAAACTAAAATGCACTACAAAAAAATTAAATCGAACCGAGAAAAAGAGCACACACATAATAAAATTGACACATACTAATAAATGCCTTAAAAAAACACAATGTGGGCAAAATCCCAGACAACAAATGAGGTTTTTTATAATTATTATGCAATAATGAAATATGAGTACAAAAATCGGATGCCAAAACTCCGGAATCCTTATCAAAATAACTTGGCCACAAATTAGAGAGACAATTTTTCTCTCACCCAACACTAATCTTAGTTCAAATGTACCCAAATCGGCTACTCAAACACCCCTGTCATCTATGTTGCCTTTGCGTACAATTCATACTCTCAGAAACTTCTCTAATGTTGTTGTTCAACATAACTTAACCTATAAAAATGACTCGTTTGCCTCGGAATTTTCTCGTCACCAACAACCGAATCATCATTCTTCAACAATTGAACTCCTCATGAAGCTTGCTCCATGCACCGCATAGCCCCACCCAGGAAAATCAATTTTTGTTGCTGGAATTCAGACACTGGAAATTTCTCTAGAGTCACTATCTATGCTCTCTGACTTACGGCTCTCTTCTCGGGATTGAAATTTTCTTCCTTTTCTCAATCTCTACAATTGGATAGCTCGATCAACCAAGCAACTCTACCTTTCACAAGATGTCTTCTTCATCCCCATCATCCTTCTCTTAGCAACTACTGGTGAAACAACAACAATGATAGATCCCCATCAATGGCTAAGACCACTTCAAACTCAATCCATATGATTTTCTATAGCATTATCACCTTTCCAATTAATTTATATTAATTAACCAATTTACCTATGTTACTTTTCATGGTGATCTAAAAGAAATGAATCGTGAATTTTTATGTTGAGGCAAAAAACAATGAATAGAAATATCCAATAGTCAAAAGTTCTCTCCTTCTCTTTCGACATACAATACATGAAAATCTATCTATTCCTTGTTGTTGTTGTTGTTGCTTCTATTTTCTATTTTTGTTGTTTGGAATTCCTAGTTTGGATTTTCGGAGGCTTAAACTATCCCCAAGCTAAATCAAGGTGTTCAAGATTATTAGCCAACACACTATCCTACTTACTATAACTTGGTTTTCACATGGATTTACCATTTTTTTTTAATTATTATCCCTCTAAAGAAAAATCTTAATTTTCATTAATAAAGTGAAAGCTAAATTCTTACATAGGCATAATGTGCATGCCAAAAAATCTTTAAGGAAACATTTTGTCAATAAAAATAACTAAGCTGAAAACCCATATCATGACTTGTCAAATGACACATCACGTATAAATACACAATAAAAAAATACATCAATAAGCATCCAATAATGAGATCATGGAACCACAAAACATAAGTCCAATTGAGCGTATCAAGCATTTTGATCCTCCAGCTACAAACCTTCTATAAAAGGCTTGTGATAGTACTAATAAGTAGTGTCTTATATCTACTCCTAGATATTCTAGGTCCCCATATTTTTGTTCCATGCTAGCTGAAAAAAGCTTCAACAATAGAGTTGACAACATGAAATTTAATAAAAACATGGTCTGAATCAGAGCACCTCAAGAATTGGGATCAGTGTACATGGGACATGTGGAAGACTCATTGAACCAATTATTTACAAAAAGAGTCACCAAAAATATGAAGCCTCCTCGGCAACCCTTTTCTATTGAAAACAAGAGCAAGAGTTTTATACTAAGCAATTCAACATAATTATTTGTTCGTGCCCAACCCACTTTGGAAGTTTACAAGAATGGTTCTCTCGTAACACATAATATAGCGCCCACCTCCATAGTCTCCCCATCAAAATATCCTCCTAGGAAAGAGTGGTCCGTTCAACAATGATATTCCTAGTTTTGGGGTTCACAACATCATGAGGATACTATCATTGGCAACAATAACTTGAGTTCTACTTTGTCGTGGTTTGGCCTTTCTTGGAAGATTTATTCCTTGCAAGAAAAATACCCACACAAATAATAGAGTGTTTCTTGAGTTTTTAGGGTAGCATTATCCCACCGTGATTTCCAGGATTTCGAAGAGGGGCCTTTTCCACCTTAAGTTTAAAGACAAATGTAAACAAATATTCCACATAACATTATCATAAGGTCACTCAAGGAACAAGTGAAAATATTGTATCCTATGAATTTTTACATAGTGTGTACCAACTCAACCCAAAAGCGTATCTCTTTCTATAAATTTCCTCAAAGAGGGGCTCTGTTTTCAATTATACACCATAAAACAAATTTTCTTTGCTAGGAAACCCAACCTCCATAATTTCTTCACCAACATTCTACACCGGATCCTCGTCTTCAATAATTCATACAACCCACATTTGGATAATATTCCCTGCATAGTGTGTACCCAATGCAATGAATATTCTCTTCCGGTACTAAGTCCGAATGGATTTACAATAAAATTAAATCGATGACTTAAAAATGATATCATATAAGACATTGAAAATGACATAATTTTTCACTTTATGAAAGTCATATTGTCTTCGTATTATTTCATTAGTCACAACCACTATTAATGTTTATAAAAATTTAGTGAATGCATGATTGTGTTCTTTTTATTTTATTAAGTAACAATGCGTGTCTAGACACAAAGATTTCATACCATAATCATCCACCATAACATACAAATACTCAAGTTGTACCTATGTGTTGAAAATAATAATATCGTATTGGTCGTGGTGAGTATGTGTCACGGGTGGCGGAGAACTATACCGTGAATCAATATCAAATAAATTTAAATTCTTCCACAATTTCCAATTTCACCCCCTTTCTTCCCACCTCGCATCATTATGTTTTTTTGCATCCTAATTTATTTTTATTTTTTTATATAATTTTGTTGAACTATAATGTTTCCTACAATATGATAATGATTTTGGGAAAGATAATTATCAGGTTCTTGATTACTTCCATACAGTTAGGAATGTTTTTTTTTTGTCTCACTTAACTTTCAAGTTCATATTAACTTATACATTTTGTGCTACACAATTTTTTGCTTGTGGTTTGTCTTCATCAATACTTGCCTTCATCGATTCATTGTTAATAAATGTGAACAATCCCATCTCAAAACTAGTGAGGAAATCATTAATCATATACATATCAACCACTTGTATCAAAGTCATTTGCGTTACAATGAGCATTGATCATCAACTTGTGTTGCTTCTTGTTTCTAATTTTGCATTTTTAACATTTCCTACTTTTTTTTACTTAATTTTTTTTGAAGTGCTGCTATCAACCAAACCTTTATACTTATTTTTTTGTGAAGATCAACTACTTCATCATTTAAAAATGCTATTTTTTTTTCTAATTATTCGTAACATTCAGTACTTGATTTTGATAGAACATCTTATCCTTTATTAATTTATTCAACATTAAACATTTTGTTTTTGTAATATTTCAATTTCATGGATATAATTATGTAAAGAGTTATGTAGTTATTTATTTTCATGACTGACAGTTTGTCAAATTATTTTTCCATTATCCATTTTATATTCATATTTTTTTCATGCTCACAATTGTCATCAACAACCATACAATGTTGGGTATTATCAATCATTCACCCTAAATTGCTTTCCCACTTGGATGTGTTTACAATGACTTGCACTTTAAGATTGTAAAGAGTGATTTTTGTAGTTTTTTCCCTTGTTATAATGAATGTTAAAATTGAGATCTAATTAAAAATGACTTGACCAATTATACAATCACATACACTTGATGGCTTTATAATTAAATTTTAACTTGATTCCTTAACATGATATTGTATAAGACTTTGAAATGACATAATTTTCCACTTTCGGAAATTCATATTGGTCTTCAAATATTTCATTACCATAACCACCATTAGTGTTTATGGACTTAGTTTTGAAAATGGCACCAAAAAAAATTCTAATTTAATTTTTCCTTGAATTAAATTAGAAGAAAATTGTAATTCCACATCTTATGACACCTTGTACGAGTTAACTAAGTGGTTCGTTTAATTTGAGTTGAAGGTCTAATTTGAATCATGTAGAGTGGATCCTACATTTTAGGAGCCCTGATTGATTTTTTTTGAGTTGTAATTAATTAATTCAGTTTATCTGAGTTAAAGTAAGTTTAACTAGTTCCAATTGTTGGAGGAACTAGTGAGAGATCAAGTAGTGAGGTGTGTACTATGTGATCAAAAATTTAACTGACAAATCAACCAAAAATAACTCATGCATGCAAGATATACAAGTTACCCAATTGATATTGGTGTTCAAGGGTAGTGTACTATCAGTTTTATAATCATCCAAATTGTACATGTGGTGCATGTAGTCAGAGGAAGGCCTATGATGTATTGCACAATTACAATTGAGGAATTTTCCTAATTAATAGGGGCTAATTCACAAGAAAACAACGTAAGGAAATAGGGAATTGGGTTAGAAAAAAATTGGTTAAGTATTGACCTAGGCTTGTCTAGGAAGCAGTGAGATAGATAGAGATAATGTTGAGGTTTCTTGGGCATGAGATAAGTATTGTAATATTATCATATTTTATGACTAATGAAATATACATATAACAAGTTTTTTAGCTATGGATTTCCCCAAGAAATCATTATATAATCTGTTGATTGAATTCTTTTTCTTGTATGCTTCGTGATTTCGCGATCGTTGATTGTTTCCGCAATTGGTAGAGTAGATTCAAGTATATTGTTTTAGAAAATTAAAATTAGCAGGTTGAATCGACAAGGAATTTCTACATGGTATCGGAGATGAAATCACTATAGAAGTGAAGAATACGAGTTTATCCTTGCAGGAGGTATTGGTTTTGCAGATATATTCTCCATAGATAGCAGTAGGAGCAGGATGGATTTATATGGTATGAGGCTTGAGTATGACCTTGATGGTAGCTAGAATTACATTGCTTGGAATGACTGGATGGAAGCAATCATAGAAGAAAATGAATTGAAGGAATAAATTGATAGCAATATTCTGAAACCAATAACAACATATGCATACAATCTATCAATAAAAATATATGCAATGTCGAAGGCCTTGACAAAATTCTTTCAAAATAGCAATGACCACAAGAAGCTCACACTGCAGGATAAGCTTTGGAAGATTAAGATGGAAAAGGGTGACAAAATACCACAATACTTGAGCAAGTTCACCTAATGTCAGGATGAGCTTGGGAGTGTTGGTGTTAAAGTTTCTTAAGATGATCTGGTCAACCTAAACTTTCTATGCCTTCCAAAGAGCTGACACAATTACCAGGATTTTGTAAATGGGAGGCAAGACCTACTACAGTGGGAGCGTTTGTGGTCCGATTTGGTGCAAGACGAGATAAGGAAAAACACCAGAGATGAATCCTCATCCAATCATTATGATGAGGAGAAATGTGCCTTGGATGAAATTACAAAGAAAGGGAAAGGGAGGAAATCCCAATGAAAAGGAGATTCTCATCAGGAAGGCAAGAAGAAGGACTTGTATAAGATTAAATGTTTTCACTATCATGAGCTGGGACACTGTGCCACTAAGTGTCCGCACAAGAAGGCCGACAAGAATCACTCAGTAGGAGCAACAGGTGAAGCTCTCGATTCAAAATTCAAGTTGGATTTCACCCTCACTTCATGCATGGTGACATCGATGATGGGTAGTGTGTGGTATATGGATAGTGGAGCCTCATTCCATATGAATGACAACAAAGAATTCTTCAGCGAATTTGAGGAGAAGAACCTCCAAATGCACATCGATATGGGAGATGATGGAAGGGATAGCGCGACCAATATCGATACTGTTATTTTTCGTAGGGAGTCTAATTCTCCTTTCACATTGAAAGATCTCATGTATGTTCCAGTTTTGAAGAAGAATTTAGTTTCAGTTGCTACGTTGGAAGACTGTGGCTACAATGTGATATTTAGCAAAAGGAAGGTTTTCCTTCATCACATAGCCACATGACAAGTAAAGAAAATCGGGGTTTGGGTGAAGAAACTCTACAAATTGGATGTAGAATATTGTTTTTCTTTGATTACGAAAACTAATAAGGTGCGAAGTCATGACATCAGTGAATTATGGCATAGGCGACTTGGCCATTTGCACCATGGAGCTTTGAAGATCATGCAACAAGTTTCTACATGACTTCCCAAGGGTGCACTAGAGAAATGTGATACATGCAAAGGGTGTACATTGGGGAAGTACACCAAAGCCACCTTTCATGATAAGGATAGTCAAGTGCAAGCGATCCTTGAAAGAGTTCACTCAGATGTGTGTGGACCATTATTGACATCCTCCATGGCCAAGCACAAGTATTATGTGACATTTGTAGATGTTTTCTCACGTAAGTGTTGGATATTCTTCATGCAGAAGAAATACTATAAGTTCTCAAAATTTTTTAGATTTAAATCACTTGTTGAGAAATACACAGGCAGGAAAATGAAGTCTCTCAGGAGCGATAACAGTGGATAATACGTGTCGAATGAGTTCAATAAATTATGTGCATAAAAAGGAATTTGACGGGAGGTAATAGCACCCCATAACCCACAATAGAATGGGGTTTTAGAAAGAAAGAACATAAGTATTGTGGGAGCTACACAAGCGATGTTGCATGATCAGGGCCTAACATTACACTTGTGTGCCGAAGCATGCAACACAATGGTGTATGTGAAAAACAAGATTCCTCATCAGATTCTTGGGATGAGTACACTGGTAGAATATTTTTCAGGTAAGAAGCTAGATGTGGCACACTTCAATATTTCTGGTTCTATAGTTTACTGTCATCTTTCCAAGGATGCAAGGAAAAATCTAGAACCAACAATTGAGTTGGGAATATTTTTGGAGTACACTGATACACCTCACAACTATTGAGCGTAACTTCCATCTCACAGGATTACAATTGTTCGTAGAGATGTGAATTTCGATGAAGAGAACTCCATGAGATGTTCACTTGAGAGGGAGCTTCAGTTACATGCAGATGAGAATATTTTAGCTTTAAAGGAGGAACCTTAGAATGTTGTGGAGCAACCAAAAGCATAGAAGCATAGAGTGGAAGAACCCACTCATGCAGAGACATCCAAAGATGGAAGGAATTGCAACAGAGAGGCTGACAGATTGATGCATGATGGTAGAGAGAATATGGGAGCACCCACATCACAACACAGGAAGAGGAGGTCACTAGATCATTATATTGGCTACAAGAGCGAGAGTGTAAAATTGACACTATTATTTTTGGACAAATGTTCCCACAAAAAGACAATGTGGGAAAATCGATGCAACAAATGAAGGTTTTATAATTATTATGCAACAGTGAAATATAAGTACAAAAATCTGGATGTTGAATCTGACAATCCTTAACAAAATAATCAGACGATCCTATGCAAAATAATCTGGCCAAAAATTAAAGAGACAATTTTTGTCTCACCTAACAATAATATTAGCTCTGAAACTGGCTCAAACTGGCTGCTCAAACACCCTTGCATTAGCCTCCACGATGCCTTTGTACATGCATATTCATACTGCCTTAAGAACTGATTTGATGCTATCTTTAAGTATATCAACCCCTAAAAATGACTTGTTTGGCCTTGTGGAATTTTTGTGGCATCCAAAAACTCAATCACTCTCTCCTTCAGCTAAATCAAACTCTCTCTGAATTTTTTTGCGTAGTACCTGCGTAGCCTCACTAAGGAAAAATTGACCCTCTTGTTGGTGACTCTTCGACACTGGAAATTTCCTTTGGAATCAATATCAATGCTCCCTTTTGACTCTATGTCCCTTCTGTATCAAACTCTTCTTCCATGCTCAATCTCTACAATTAGATAGGTCGATTTGCCAAGAAACTCACTCTTCACAATATATCTTCTTCATCCCCATCATCTTGCTCGTATAATCTCTCGTTGGTGAACCAACGACCATGATGGATCCCCATCAATGGATAAGAGGATCTCAAACTCAATCCATGTTATTTTCTAGAGAATTCTCACCTTTCCTTAATTAATTTCTATTAATTAACCAATTTTCCTAAGTTAGACTTAGGAAAAAATTAAATAATGGTTAATTAATTTAATTAAGGCATTTCACAAGATTATTTCGGAAAAAATTTACTGGTTTTTGAATATCTCATGTTCTTAGCCTCTCTGACACAAGTTGAGACTAGAATACTAGTTGGATGCTACAAAAAATAACAATATGCATATCAAAACATTTGGTCTTCACATGGGTAACTCGATGACAATGTTAGCGCTCATCAAGAATTTGATGAATATGTTGATCATCAACTTTGTGAACATCATTTTTAGTGTTATTATTAACTCTATCAACCTTTTGAAGATTTGAATTTTTTCAATTTAAAATTTTGGCAAGAACTTTGACACCCATAAGTTGATTTGGTTTGGAGTACTTTGTAATATGAAAGTTGAGATTTTTTTTCATCATATTTTTTTTTATTATTATTGATTTTTTGAATCTTGTAGAGCTATAGTGTCTGATAATTTTTTGTGAAAGATCATAATTGATTTCTTGATTACTACCATACATTTAGGAATGTTTTTTTTTTGGCCTAACTTAACTTTCAAGTTCATATTAACTTGTAACTTTTGTGCTACCCAATTTTATGCTTTTGGTTTGTATTCTTCAAAACTCGCCTTCATGGATTCATTGTTAATAAATGTAAGTGATCCCATTTCAAAACAAGTGAGGAAACCATCAATCATATATGTATACAATTCATTTTTATTACAAAGAGAATTGATCATCAACTTATTGTTACACAACATTTTGTCACTGTCCCTACAATCCCCATCTCGCGCATTGGAGGGTCATTTCTGTGTTCAATAAGCAGTTTCATGCCTTGTAAAGACCATCATTACATCCCTTTACATGAGAGAAATATTCCTTCTGTTGACAATTCCCTGAGTAGAGATTCAAAAACCCATGTTTTTTCCTTGGCGCGAGTAGTCAGTTCTGCCCTCAGGCCAATGAGGAAGATTAACACTGGGCCCCATGCTAGTTGGTGCTCTGTCTCATTTAGCCACCCACGCCGAGCTGTTTATGGAATGTTTTTTAAAAATAGAGGCGGAGATTCCACTCCAACAAATTCGAGGATGATTCATTAGGAGTGGTTGGATTTAATAACCACGAACTCCCTCCTTTATTTTATGGTTTCCACCTCTTTTGGGAACCTCCTAAGGGATAGGCCTCCCTCCCACCTTTGTAGGGATCCTAAACTCCTCCTTCTCCTCTATAAAAAGAAGCTATCTCTCTTTTCATACGCTAGCTGAACATGGAGAATTGAGTATACTATAGCTAAACATGGAGAATTGATTATACTATAGCTGAACTATTGAAGAGATAGAATAAGAAGGAACTTCATTGAGAGAGCTTGAGTCCATGCCTTCATCTCGTCCAAATCCCGTGACGAGCATCTGAGACGCGCTTCGGATGAACCCCGCTTGAGGAGACTGTGACTTCAAAGCATTGGTTGTAAATCTTCCTTCTATCAATACATATACGTGACTATTGTTTGGTTCCCATTTTGTGTTATATGTTTAATGCAATATGCTTAGCCCTCTTTGACTGGCTAGTAGCTATGAATGAATTTATTATGTTGTATGTTGTTCTTGTTTGTGTTGGGTGTGGAGCATGATTATCTTGTTTATTTGTATCATGGCATTGGACCCTTGCACCTTAATGGGGCGGCAACACTGCCCGTAATTAAACGCTGCCTGGGGGGTCCAGGGGGGCAGCTGTGAATTTATGGAGCCCCCGCCCTAGCGGGGGGTTTCAGGGGCAGCGCCCCAAAAGCTAAAAATAGATGTAAAATTTCCTTGTAAAAGTATATTAATTTCTAGTCAATCTGGGTTGTTCATTAGGCGGATGATATGATGATAGAAGTTATGTTTAGTTTAGGTTTTTTTTCCCTAGAAGGCAACCCCTTGCTCGTATGAGGGTATTGTATTGCGGCTGTGTATTGCATGTGTATTCTCAGAGCAAGAAATAGATAAGGAGACTGTGAGAGAGAACAGATGATATTACAACAGATCTGTTGTAGGTTGTGTCTCTTCATTTTGTTGGATAATAGAAAGGAAGGACTCGTTGTTTGGGGTGGACGTAGCCCAAACTGGGTGAACCACATATATATGTGTCTCTCTGGTTTTTATGTGTTTTGTGTTCTTGTGTTTTCCGCATATTTTATGTGTTGCATTGCTCTGTAATATATATAATTTTCTAACAACTGGTATCAGAGCCGAAGGTCTATTTGGCTGATAAACTCGCAAGAAAGAAGGGTTCCTGGTTCGAGTGGGAGAAATGGCGGAAGATGGTAAATTTAGGGTCGAGAAATTTAACGGCCAAAACTTCCCATTGTGGAAGATGCAGATGGAAGATTATCTGTATCAGAAAGATCTGTACCTACCATTGAGCGGAAAAACAAAGAAGCCGGCGGCCATGACAGACGCGGAATGGAACATTCTTGATAGAAAGGCACTCGGAACAGTACGGTTGTGCCTTGCAGCGTCAGTCGCCTTCAATATTTCGAAGGAAACAACAACAGAGGGTTTGATGCAGACGTTGGCAAAACTATATGAAAAACCCTCGGCCTCAAACAAGGTATTTCTTATGAAACGACTATTTAATATGAAGATGTCGGAAGGTGGATATGTTGCAGACCATTTAAATGATTTTAATACAGTTACCAGTCAGTTAAGTTCTGTAGGGGTAAACTTTGATGATGAAGTTAGAGCTCTGTTATTTCTGTGCTCATTGCTAGAAAGCTGGAATGGTTTAGTTATGGCCATTAGTAACTCTGTCTCTGGATCTAGTACTTTAAAGTTTGATGATGTTGTTGGTGCTATCCTTAGCGAGGAAATGTGACAGAAAAGCTCCGGTGAGACATCAGGTAATGCTTTGAGTGCAGAGTCTAGGGGAAGAAGAATGGAAAGAGGAAAGAGCTCGAGATATCGCAGTAAATCAAGGAAAGGCAGATCCAAGTCTAGATCGGGGATAGTGTGCTGGAATTGCGGAAAGAAAGGACACCTAAAGAAAGATTGTAGATCTCGGAAGGGAAAAGAAGGAGACACACAGCAAGAAAACAATCATGAAGCAAATGTGACAGGTGATGTGTTACAAGATGCTTTGATTCTTTCTTTCCAAAATGTTACTGATTCTTGGGTTGTAGATTCAGGGGCTTCATTCCATGCCACACCTGATAAGAAATATTTTCATGACTATGTTCAAGGAGATTTTGGACAAGTTCGTTTGGGTTATGATAAACCCTGTAAAATTGTTGGAATGGGTAAAGTTCTTGTAAAACAACAGAATGGAAACCAATGGCTACTAAAGGAGGTAAGGCATGTTCCAGATCTGAAGAAAAATTTGATTTTAACAGGGCAGTTAGGTGGTGAAGGTTGTGTGACAAATTTCACAGATAAAACTTAGAAGGTCACCAAAGGAGCCCTGGTAATGGTATTTCTAACTCTGTTAATGCTTTAACTTCCAAAGGAGCAGATGCAACATTATGGCATCATAGGCTCGGACACATGAGTGAGAATGGGATGAAGGTTCTTCACTCAAGAAATTTGTTGCCAGGTTTGAAGAATGTTGATTTGGATTTCTGTGAGAATTGCATTTATGGAAAACAAAAGAGAGTCAGATTTCTCAGAGTTGGGAAAGAAAAGAAGAGCGAAAAATTGGAGCTTGTGCATACAGATGTATGGGGACCTGCTCAGGTATCATCTCTCGGTGGCTCTCATTATTATGTTAATTTTATTGATGATGCAACTAGAAAAACATGGATTTATTGTATTCAGAATAAATCTGATGTATTTGATACTTTCAAGAAATGGAAAGCTTTGGTTGAGATTGAGACAGGAAAGAAGTTGAAGTGTCTCAGATCAGACAATGGAGGTGAATATTGCGGCAAAGAGTTTGATAGGTACTGTTCAGAGCATGGAATTCGTAGAGAGAAGACAGTTCCAAGAACACCACAAGAAAATGGTGTGTCAGAAAGGATGAACAGAACAATCATGGAGCGTGCAAGGTGCATGAGATTGCATGTAGGATTGCCTTTACAATTTTGGGCAGATGCTGTAAATACTGCTATTTATCTAATAAACAGAGGGCCTTCAAGTTCGTTGGATGGTGGTAATCCAGAGGAAGCATGGATAGGTAAAAAGGTAAACTACTCTTTTTTAAATTATTTTGGCTGTGAGGTCTTTGTCCATTTTAATAAAGAAAACAGAACAAAGCTTGAGGCAAAATCAAAGAAATGTACCTTTATTGGATATGGTGTTAACGATTTTTGTTATCGCTTATATGATTATGAAAATCACAAAATCATTAGGAGAAGAGATGTAATATTCAATGAAAATTTATTGTATAAGAATCAGTTGCAGGAAAAGAAACAGGAAAAAGAAAACAAAGAATACACAGTTCTTGAAGAGATCAGAAAAAAGGTAAAGGTGCCTGAAAATAATAATAATCAAGAGCCACAACAACAACAACCACCACAATAGCAACAAGCACCTCAAACACCTGAAAGTGGTGTTATAAGATCTACTAGGATAATTAGACCCCTTGAACGATACTCTCCTTCATTATATTATTTGTTGTTGATTGATTCTGGTGAACCTGAATGTTAT